>JAKSYS010000154.1:0-103655 GCA_022925895.1 Fragilaria crotonensis
ACTATACACAATAATCACAGCATTGATCTCCTGTCAGGATCCATTCGGAAGTTTCCTGTTTTCGGAAATCAGCATGGGCAAAAGTACAATTGCTTTGGATTGCGTCACCTCGGAGAAAGTTTCTACTGCACAAATCGACGAATTGCCACACAAATGCATCCAACCAGCCAGTTTGGCAAACTCACAGTCGTGGAGGCAGTTGCCTAGCTTTGATGTGATGGTGTCATGCTTTGTATCACATTTGTTTGACCTTACTACTTGTCATGAAAATCTCTGTTAGGGTCAGCCAGACCACAATGTGTACAAGGCTCAAGGCCTCATTGTACCCTGGTTTGAAATTAGTTTTATATCACTTGTCCGTTTAACCTGGGAAGATGTGTATCATTTTCAGAACAGTACAGCATCGTTAGACGACGTTTGAATTGTGTTGTGCTCGTGTTCTTTCAATTCTACCAATGATGCGCCATTCAAAATGGTCATGCTGGAGGGGATAATGGGATTTCTATGGGTTAAGTACCGTCGATTTCTACGAAGCAAAAAGGCATTATATCATCTCGTGCGACAACTGGCCACTTGGCTCCCCGAGGCAAGTGTGATCAAACAAGATTCTGTTTTGAAAATCCATATGGCTGGATGCACAAGAAAAGGATTTGTTTTCCCACTCTGATCCTTCCGTCATCACCTGATCTTGTGTAACCACTGGTCACTGCTGGGCACCGCGATGCAAGTGTGAGCCACATCTTATAAGGCGCATCAAACCCCAAGAAACCCTGACAAAACCATTCTTTGCATAGACTCCGCCACTAAAAAATTGAGCCACCTCGTAGGAATCCAGAACCCAGTTCGAGGACTTCTCTACAAGAGCATGTAAGTATTAAAAAAGAGCGCAGGGGCACAGTTATCATAACCACAAGAATGACACTGCAAAAATTCATCGAACTTCCCTCCACTTGACAATGTTCTCCGGATCTATTTCCAAAGATTTGATAGCCTTAAGTGCTAATCCAGAGTAAGCCTGTCATAAATCGGACCTTTCTATACACACAATTGTTCCATTGTCATCCTTATTATGGTACTCCACACTAGCAGCATTCATTAGTTCACAGCGTATAGTCGGTCGATAGCAATGCGCGCTCACACACTAGCGAAATCCCACCAAAACTGTGTTTCTGGATGATATGATGTTTGTGTCTTGTTTCGAGAAGCAGGTTGTACAGTGCGTCTTTAGTGACTCCAGTAAATAGTCGGACCATATCGCATATTTGTCATGCTCGTCCTTGACGGAAGCCAATTTGTTCATCGAGTCAGGATCCATTCGGCAGTTTCCTGTTTTCGGAAAGCAACATGGCGAAAGAACAATCGCTTTGAACTGCGGCATCTTGGAGAAAATTTCTATTGCACAAATCGACAAATCGCCGCACAAATGCATACCAACCAGTATCGCAAACTCACAGTCACCGAGGCAGTCGTCGAGTTTCGATATGATGGAGACATGCTTTATATCACATTGTAGATACGACAGGTTTCCACCCAAATGGGGAGCGAATTCTTTATTCATCAAGTCAACAGCGATTCCCTTGGAATGCGGATACATCAATCCAAAGATGGTTGTGGTCAGAGATGACCCGGCGCAAAGGTCGACGAGGGTGACGTTGTTGAGGTCCAATGTCTCCAGTGCCGCAAAGATTGCCCAACTTTCCGATATCTCCTTTTTTAAATGACGCTTACTGGTCAATACATGATATTCTGGATTGGTTGCAATGAGGCGGCAAGCCTCCGTCCCGAAAAAGCTTGTCACGTATTGATTGTCTATCTTCTCGTTCAACATGTAGTCAAGGCGAGTTTTCGATTTGAGTTGGACCCCACAATATGGGCAACATGGATTCGAGGAAGAGCACTGAGGAGCGCTCGCTTCAATTTTTCGGATCGCATCATGAAGTAGTTCTTTAGATTCGTCGGATGCCAAATCGAGGACAGTCTTTCGGTTTCGCAAACCACGCTTGCAAGGGTCAGCGCCTTTCGCAAGCAGTGTCGGAACGGCTTTCGGACAAGCCGCAACTGCCACCATCAGCGGCGTGACGCCTTGTTCATTGGATGCATTCACATCGATTTCGACGAATGTCTCGAGCAAATAGTGAACGATCTCCATGCGATTCTGAGATAAAGTGGCATGGAGCAAGGTGTCTCTCGACTTGGAAATCGGTGAATTAATGTCAAAATTAATTGTCCTTGCGATAGCATCTTGTAGGCCTACGAGGTCGCCTTCCCGAGCACAACGAGCAAGCGGATTCCCATGGCTAACAACGCGAACCATGGATTTGGTGGGTTGCGTGGTTGCGACAGCTTGGAACTTAAACTCTCTATCAAGTGTTGGCGTGAACAGCATGCTGACCATCGCCAGGGAAGGTGAGTGTATCGGGTTCTGGATACGACATTAGTAAGACTGTACCGTATGTTTATTAGGAGATACAGCACGAGATACTAGTAGTACGCGTTTGAACGCAACTGCATACCACGGTACTGAAAGTAGTTAATGGTTAATTGTACTCAGGGTTCCTCACAACTGATCAGTATGATAGTATGATACATACGGATAGAGGACGAGTAACTGGTCAGCACTGTACGATAGCAGTACAGCATACATTTTGTACAGTATGCAGTACCTTGTACCAACGTAAGTACATGATTACACAGTATAGTGTTGTGCTCAGTATTGGTCATCGCATGGTATGTACAGTAGCATTTGTGAAGCAACTGTGCTTACACGAATTGTATTCCATCCAGTAATTGAATGCACAGTACATTACTACAGTAGGTGACACTGGTCAACATAAATTACCGTCGTATGTACTGTAGACCTGTAGTACATGTAATCCACGAATCAACAGTGAGTGGTCATAATTGACACACACACACACACGCACGCAAATTTGAGCATATGTACTACAGTACTTGTACCAGAGTTGATCACAGGCGCAGGTACTGTACTGTAGTACTGTACTGTACTGCTACTGTACTGTACTGTACTGTACTGTATTGTACTGTACTGTACTGTACTGTACTGTACTGTACTGTACTGTACTGTACTGTACTTTACTGTACTGTACTGTACTGTACTGTACTGTACTGTACTGTACTGTACTGTACTGTACTGTACTGCACACTGCACAGTGCACAGTGTATCGAGTATGGTACTGCTTGCACTGTATCATACTATTTATATTTTATCGCAGCTTTAAATTCGCATCGAGAACAGATCTCCTCTGCCATTGGACAAGAAGTTCTCAAAATTGAAGTTCTCAGTTCTCACTTCTCACACACTCATCGCCACAACATTTCGTTGGCATTTGTCTTCGGTAAACGTAGTTGTGCTTTGAGAAAGAAAGCGCCGTTGCCATCGATTCGTTACTATGGTTGCACGGGGTCACACTCTTGTGAGAATTCTGGTTCTCCTCCCTGTTCTTTCTGATGCATTCATTCTATCAGGGCCAGAGCGAGGTGCAACAAGAATTGGCTACTCCAAAAATGACGACCCAGATAACAACGACGATGCCACGATGCTCGATGAATTAGCCTGGCGAGCGGCGAAGATTCGACTTGAAGATGCCCACACCCGGAGCTTTCTCAAACGGAAGCCGATGAAACTGCGCTATCGAGATGCGCGTCGCTGGGTTCAAGCCAATCTGGGAGCAGAAACGAAAGATGAGTTCAAAGACATGGTTGCGAACGGCAATCTCCGAACGCCTTACATTCCGAAGAACCCGAGCACTTACTACAGAGAAACCGGTGATTGGATCTCATGGGATCATTTTCTAAAAGGTTACTGTGGGGAGGAAGAAACTGGAATCCAACCACGAACAGGGAAGTTTGACTGAGCGCGGACAACATAACATTAGAGACTTCGACATTACTGTACAGTTTACTTGAATGACACTGATATTCCTTTCTATAGTTCTTGATGGGTCGTTCTCTTCTGCATGATGAAAATGTGGCCATTGACTCCTTTGCCATTTTCATAGCGAAAATTTTCCAAGGGCTCGTAGTGAAATAGGTGCAGGTCATGCTCCTTGCCGATGTCTTCTACGTAGTGACGATTGTGTGCGAAACGGCCTGAGGCTGTCAATTGCCATCTCCAGTCGGGCTTGGACTCAGCCAGGACTTGCAGCGAATCCCTATCAACATTTTCCAACGTGAAAGCTGCGAATGCTCCCTCCTCAAGCCCTTCCTGCATGGATTGAAACAACACACCCATATCTCCAAAGTAAATGTAGGAATCGGCGGCAATAATCAACGAGATTGGTTTCTTCTCCACGAAAACTTGCGTCACATCCCACTATCGTCTCGTTATACAGGTTCGGTCGAAGCTTTCGCGCTTCTTCCAAAATAACTTCTGACAAGTCGACACCAATCAAGTATTGGCTTACATTGCGGAATTGTTCTCCAACCAAGCCAGTTCCGCATCCGGCATCGACCACTACAGCAAAAGAGTCGAGGCGAGGCTTCGAAGAAAAGGCTCTATCTGCTGCATGTCGGAGACGCTCATATCCATTGTAGTGCAATTCCTCCACCAGCGAATGCTCGAAGCTGAGAATGGCACAATGTCAGATACGATACGACCAGTGATGAGAAAGGGGGAATCAAGACAGTCACTTACTTCTTGGCGTAATCATCAAACAATGATTTAACATACTTGTTTGAGGCTCGTTTCATGGTAGCATCAGTCGTGAGGGTCGCCAGCATGTGCTTCGCTGATTCGTGATCCGGCTGAAACTGCAACGCCAGTGAAAGAGCATGGCTTGCCAGCTCTTTGCAGTCAACCTCTTTCTCCGGTTCGTCTGTCATGGCACATTTTCGGGCAGGATTCTCCATGAGAATGTAACCTATTCGATATTGAAGTTCAGCCAATATGTATTCGGGATGTGCAGGTGCGTCGGTTGGCTCTTGTTCCGACTGTGTCAAAATTTCATAAGCCTTGTTGTAGGCGGCCAGTGCGTCATCTGACAAACGTAAGTTTTCCTTCAAAACGGCCCCCAAATTGGCCAATGAACTCCAATGGAGCGGATCAAGCGTATGAGCATACGCATATGAACTTGCTGCTCGTTTATTATCATCTAGTTCTTGATACACCATACCAAGAAAAAGGAAGCCTGTGCCGCGATGCCATTGGCATCGGAAGTTTCTACACTGTCTTTGAGATCCCCGATGCCTTGGGTGTAACTCAAGTGCCTTGCGGTAAGCTTCACTCGCATCTTCATTTTGACCAAGAGACGATAAAGATGTCCCCAGGTTTGTGTAAAGGGAAAGTACGGTGATGAGAGACTGAGGCGAGTCTTGTGGAACCAACAAATCAATTCCTTCTTTATAATGCTCAATGGCGTCTTGGATCTTGTCGCTTGCGAGGGCGTTGTCACCGAGAGACAAAAAGTCTTCAGGTCGTTTCGCCAGCGTCGACGCGGTAAGTAATATAAATATGAGAATCTTCGTGATGAACGGCGCCATTTGTTGGTTTATCATTGAGACGAGGAAGCAACCGTCTGATCTCATGAATCTCTGTCGTCCATTGACTTTCAAGGACAAGAATATGATAGGGTAGAGTGCACTTGCACCGAGCACCGTGGTACCGGTACTAGTACCTCGTACTCATTTTCATACGAAAAACATCATCACCAGTACTACTGGTAGTACCAGTACCGTTGCCCAACCCCCCAACACCAAACACCTATTATGTCGATAGTGATGTACGGAATATGAAATGTGCCTACTCCGCGCTCCGAAGTAACTCCAACGATCGGAGGAAAACCTCGGCAAACAGCATGCCCCAAAGGGGCTTGACTGAAGTGCAATGTAAGGCAACAGGATGTGCGTGTGGAATGTGAATTTTGATTGTTCAAATTGAATTCACTTCGAGAAGAGAGTAGCTACGAAGATCGAACGCAACACATCGGCAGAGATAGATACCAATTGACCCGATTCGTTGCTTCACCGCGATGTCTTCGGATGTCTCAGAATTGAATTGAAGTTCAATCCTAGAAATATCCGAACGACTTAAAAGGACACGCACAAAAACATTACGGAGATCGAATGCAATCGAATCACAGCCGCTGTACCGTAAGGATTCGATCCGTGTTGCATAGCCGAATAAATTTTTTCCTTGTGATTGATTGCAACGCTCGGGGTGAACCGCGACACCGCGACTCATCAACAGTGAAATGCAAGGGACGTTTGCTATTAGTCAAATTATATTCGTCCAAAGAAGATCATCCCCCTATTCTGTAGCGTGACATTTCCACACAATTCTGGTAAAACTCGGCGCTTGGAGAGGCCAAGTTCAGTTTGAATCCTCGCCAACATCTTGAAGAACGGAAATCGATCGAATCGATATACGTTCGTAAGGAAGGCCGCAGCATAGCTGACAGAGGGGTACATTCCAAATGAACGTCGTAACCGACATATCAATGTAGGTGATGGGTGCATGGTTCAATGAACATGCCTCAAGAACTCCTTGCGCGCCTCGAATTCTCGAATCGTTTCTTGAAGCAACGTTTCATCAGTGACTCCTGCGAGGTCCGCCATCGGTTCCATTGACGTCGGAGCTTCCCAGCGGCTTCCACTACTCCAGGAGAATCCTTGAGGGATTCTTCCAATGATACGGAATCGGAAAGGAGAGGAACCAAAACAAAAAGTGCCAGGGAATAAATGAGGACAAAGATTGCCAAGCAAGATAATGAGTAGAGACCGAATCCGATGTAACTAGACAAGTCCTGATGCATCCCCTTGACAAGGATTCGCCGCCGTCTAGCGCGTGGCTTCGATCGGTCAGGATCCAATATCATCATGCGTCAGATACAAGACTTCTGCAGGAGAAAGAGAAGGAGATGCTGGGAAACGCTTCGATCTGAGAGCAATTCAAAACAATGACCGTGCACCGTGCACTCCCTCCACAGCCTCATTCAGTGCAATACCAGTATTTGTATTCGAACTATGCATACGTGTCAATCGCCTATCATATCATACGAGTCAACCCTGATGCGAGGCATATGTACATGTACCCAGTACTCGTACCTAGTATCATACTGGACTAAATCGGTTGTACTGTACGTTCCTTTTCTGCGCACTGCGCACCACCACCCTGGAGCAGCGAGCTACAGACCGCGCATTCTTGTTACCCCGCATGTGGAGCCACCACACAAGTGAGCAACAACACCATTATCACCATGTTCTCGCGCGTCAACTTGGCCCGCTCCTTGGCTGGACGTTCTGTCTCTGCCTATCGACTACCACAAGCAAGAGTGGCACCTTCCTTTGCTTTCTTTTCCAGCGATTCGCACGATGACTTTGCCCCGAAACGCAAGGCCAAGATCGACACGCAAGACGAAGCCTTGGCCATGATTGCGGATCATATTCGTGAAAACCCGGTTATGCTGTACATGAAAGGCAGTCCATCCGCACCCATGTGTGGATTCTCCGCTCGGGTGATTCAGACACTCCAAGAACAAGAGGTAGACTTTGCATCGGTTGATGTGTTGAGCTATCCTGAAATCAGGGAGGGAGTCAAGAAATTCAGTGAATGGCCGACAATTCCACAGCTCTACGTTAAGGGTGAATTCATTGGAGGGTGTGATATTGTTACCAGCATGCATGAAAGTGGTGAGCTATCGGATTTACTCAAGGACTTCAAAAAGAGTTCGTAGGTATGCAAAGTTCGGTGCGAATGCAGAGCCTCGATTCTGGCGTCGCCAAGGTTCGTTCAGTCGTTCAAATTGAATAGATTACGCATCGTTCTTTGATAGTAGGTGGATATGCAACTCTGAAGGGTTTAAACTATTATCAGAGCACTATTTTAAGCCTTTCTAATATCCATTCCATTGTTCTAAAGAGAGACTCATCGGTGCACTGATGCCAGACCTAACATAGCGGTTTGTAACTTGCTTAAAAATGTTGTTATCATTCCAATAATGAAAAGTGGATGTATGCACTACACAACCATGTCAATGAGTGAGGCGCAAATTCAAACACGAGTGGTGCAATCCGTAGTCCCTAAGCCTTTCTCATTAGTATGAGCGATCCTGCAACGGCCTTTTCGGGGTCATCGTCGTTTTCCTCTAGCATTGGCTTCATCTTTTGGATTCCTCTCCTGAGATTCACCTGGTGAGGCTTGAGATGCAAAAGTAGTGATGCTGCTGAGGAGTTGTAGCAATGGACGCTTCTTGACTGGACCCCTAAGTGACCCTTGCTCTTCGCTATAACTTTCATTGCCCCCTTCGGCGTCGTCAGTGTTACGCATTGCACGGAATCTAAATTCTTCTCCAACCTTCTCGTCTCCATCTCGAATCGGACGAAGACAAAGGAGAAGTTCCTTTACATCATCTTTGCTGACATCATCAACATCATCGCAAGAACCAAGGTTTGATGACCTGGAATCCTTGGCTTGATTGGGCGACACGACTGTCAACGCACTAGGTGAAAAGTCGTCAGAAGTTTCATCCTTCAGGGAACGAGTTCGAATCGAAGACGTAACTTCACACCAAATGGTTGTCAGGTCATCGCGAATAAGGCATATATTACAGGCGGGAGCAAGTGGCTTCGGGCGCAGTCCTGAGAATGAAAGACTGGTGAGCAACTTCACGAGAGATTCACCGAGGACAGATACAACCGAACTTACCATGTCCACTAGACAGCTCTTCGCCTTCGGACGACTCGGTATCTTCTCTCGATTCCCGATAGCCAGATTCGTCTGACGAGCTGCCATTACTATTCTTGGGATCAGCAGTCCTCTTCTTTTCATCTTCGCCTTCCATCAACAAGTCAGATGAGCTGGTCGAAGAATTGACTTCGAGGTTCTCCAAACTCTTCTGCAATATCGCAGGCCGATGCTGGAGCGACGATAGCCTAGCTCCGGCATTGTTTGCTGTGACAGCATCTCCAGTAACATCGTCCTTGTGACAAGACTCTGTTTTAATTGCCTTACTTTTCTCGTTATGCCTCCTGACGTTACGATCAAGGTTTTCGTTTGCTTTCAAAAGATTCTTGTTTTCTGAGGATGACGACAACGAGTCGTCGCTGCTCGACTGCTTGTTAACCTTTCGTTTTCCCTTGGGTGAGCGGTTTCGCTCCGAGGAGCTCTCTGACTGCGGCGCTACGCTGCCGATACTGGCAGACTGTGCCCCTTTGATATCATTGTTGCTCGTAGAAAGGTAAGAGTTTTCCGTTCCCGATTGCTGATTTTCCACCTTGACGATCGACAATGGAGGAAGCGATTGGTCTGAAACAATTGCGGCACCATTGGACGAACCCGATACCGATTCGAAGGGTGCTTGCCCAGCAGGGGGCGCAGCAGCCGCATGCGCGCTATCAGAGGCTGCGCGTTCTGCAGCAACTAATTCATTCACCAGTTCACTCAGCGCCTTGCGCGATGACGGTGTTAACAAATCCGATAGATTTGCCCCAACGAGGTCCCTAACTTTGTGTCGGAGAACACGTTCAACCTGCAGGCGAAGTAGTGTTAGAACAACAGAATCAGCATCGAATCATATCATTGCCAGTGAAACTCACTTGAGCACTGCAGAAAGTGATTTCACCATCAATGGTTATTGCAATAACCAGATCCGGTAGCAAAGCCAAAATCATGGCCTGTCTCTTCAATCGAGCGTTGGTCCGAGTCATTTCTTCCACCAAAGCCTTCTTCCTCGCTCTAGAAGTGCATGCAGATTTGCGATTTGCCACGCGTTTCGCAGTTCGCTTCTCCTCTTTTCGCCGCGCCTCCGCGAGAAGCATGGCCACTGGCTGAGGGATGGCTTGGTTGGTGTCTCGAAGCATCTGCACATGAGCCTCTAGACGAACACCAGAAGAACAGGAAGTGTGAGTATACCAACGCAGGAACTCGCTACCTCTGATTGTTCGAATTGCCCGGTGAAACAAGACCACTTACCAAGTTGTTTCAACTTCCAATTCTGTAAGTGCGAGAGCATAGCGTTCGGAGTACTAGCAGGAGGGTTGGCTGGCACCGCAACCTGAGCTGTCGGCACAGGGGCTCCATGCTGTGCATAGACATTTGAAGTCTGAACCGGCATTCCCAAGAGTGCAGCAAGGTTCGCTGGGAGTGGAAGCGTCATCTGAGGTGGAGGCGTTGCAGATGGTGGAGGCGGATGATATACAAGTTGATGCTGCTGTCCGGAGGAAGTTGCTGGAGGATGCATAGATTGCGCTTGAGACATCGCATGATGTTGTTGCTGCGCCATTTGTTGTGCAGCTGCTGCAGCTACAGTAGCGACCATGGCGGCGGCGTGAGGATTCATGAGAAGTTGTGAACAAGCAGCATCCATTTGTGCTGCTGGGGGCATCGCAGCAAGCAGATGCTGGTGATGTGCTTGGGCCGCAGGATAGGTCATCGAGTGCAATGGCTGGACATGTTGGGCAGGTTGATGTTGTGAAGTCGACGGGTGTTGAGCCGCGACAGCTGAACCTGAAGGGCCACTCAATGCCTTATCGCTGCTCATTTACTGGGTCCGGAGATTTTGAGCGGTGGACAAAGTCTCGACTGCTTTCGAGTTGATTGAGTCCCTTCCTTCGCCGTCTCCCCTTGCAATATGCCACAATCTATGCTGGAGAGGGAGGAAAGACTATTTGACAGAGCTTGCGCGTCTTGTCGTGGTCTACTTTGCTTTCAACTTTCGTTTCAGGTGGTCTGAAATACGATGGTAAGTTTGTGAACTACGACTGTTCGATGAGAAATCCGGCAGATTTTGACAACCTGTATCACCAGACGGCAAAGCAGGAGGTTTTTCCACCGTTCTCATTGGTGATGACTCGTCGAGCAGCAGATGGAAATGAGAACCCTAAGTGCGTTTCCAATGAAAAAAAATTCAGAATGCTTTAATGAAATCCGTGAAAGTCTGATGTGTGACGATGAGGTGCAGTGAAGACGAAGGACGCGAAAGAATCGCCGAACAGCTAACCATTCTACCGGTAGTAGCTACTGTACCTTGTATTGTAGTGTGTTCAAGTAAGAAGTATGCTGTGCGTGTAGTATGTACCAGTAGCATGTGAATGACCCCATCCAGTTCGTGTCACGTGGAGATGGTCAAATGACGTGTTGTTTAAGTAGATACTGGGAGTATTCACGTACGAGTACCCAGTACCCAGTACATGACGTTGCCGCACGACGCACTCATAGTGCCGTACATAGTCTACTCGTACCTGGTACTGGTACCATGACACCATGACACATGCACGTATAAAATTCTATATTCACGTGCCCATTGGAGTATTGTACTGTGAACTGTGAGTTAAGGTTTTATTTGTACACTGTACTCGAAGTACTCCAGTACGCATGACTACAGTACCCGCTGGTGTACATTTGGCTTCTACTACCACATAAAAAGTGCCTGGAGCCGTTACTTTCACCCCGTTGTGGACTAAAGATATCTTGCTCAAAATTGCCTTGATTTCAATTCTGTTTGCTTACAAATGCTGTGTAATGTTCTTGGCTATCCAGAACATTAATCATCCTTTTACCATAGCAAGAATTGATGAAGTTGTCGCTGAACTTGTGACGCTCATTTTAGAATTTAACAGCTCCAGGCACTTCATTTAAATGTATACATACGTTGAGATTTTTCACCCCATTTGACTATGATTTTTTGTACGTGTTTTCTACTGCTACAGAGTTTTTCCCTATTGGTGGTACGCGATCAATGGGGTGAAATCCCCGAGGGGAGAAAAATTGCCACCCCTCAACTTCCAGTGAGCTTTACAACCCAGTCTACAAATTGGTTTCTTCACTGCTCCAGACAACATCGTTATATTGTATATCAGAGATCAACTCTTCCATAGCAAGTGCTATCAATTTCTTAAAATTGAGTGACTTCTTTGTAGGAGGAGGCGAAAAAACCCCGTTTAACGGCTCCAGCGGTCGAAACGGCTCCAGGCACTTTTTATGTGGTACTCTACTACCGTAGTCGCTAGTCGAGAATACGTACTTACAGTACGCCAACTACATTGTGAATACCGGTAGGAGTAGTAGTATTGGGTACCAGGTACCTGGTATGTATACACATTTTACAGTGGATTGCCATTCTACGGGTAAAAGTACTGGAGCACTTCGTACAGTACTGAGGACCAGTACTGTAGTAGAGACTAAGAAACGCGTGCCAGTACTTGTACATTGCATGATGACTGGAAGGTCCGGCGCATGCACGTTCCAGCCGTACCGTTAGAGGCAGTTGCGTTTGCGCGCCAGCCTTGCTCCGATTTGCATGATGCGAGAATTTTAGCAATCGTAATGATCCATCCGAGCCGGCAAGGTTGCTGCATCGTAAGCAAATTTTTCTTGACAGTAAGCAAAATCAGTAAGAAAATTATGCCGGTAAGCAAATTTTGTAAGCAAATTTTTTCTGTAAGCAAATTTGATTTTCGTAAGCAAATTCTTCTTTGTTGTAAGTAAATTTTATTTAGGTGTTTGAAAATTGGTATGTTTTTACGTAGAAAAGACAGTCCCCGTAAGCAAATTTAATCTCCCAGTAAGCAAATTTTGTAAGCAAATTTCTGCTTACAATAGATTTGCTTATGGTAAGCAATTCCGTAAGCAATTTCATTCCGTAAGCAAATTTTTTTTTCGCTGTAAGCAAATTTTCTTACAGACGTCAGCCGTGTCACCACCACGCCGGCACATCCAATTTTGCGCCAGCCAGACATCGATCGGAACTTGTTTCCCTCCCGGCGGGGCGCGCATACTTCCTTTATTCACGACTTCGCCCGTATTGCCGGACCTTCCTGGGGATGGACACAACAACACAACAAGCAGGAAGACAGAATAAAAGGCTATAGACTACTCCGACCTCCGACTAATTGTAATTGTACAATTTATGGACTTAAGCACAACGGAGTCTTCGCCGACAACTATCTCAACGAGCTATCTAGTACATTAGATAATACGATCGATCTTGTCGATGAACTCAATGGAGGCCACTTCATGCCGTCCACTATTCTTCTTGTTTCTTAGGCCTGTGTATTGTTCGTGGTGACCAGCGAAGGTGTCCTCCGAGCCGACGCTACGCTCGCAAGGCATGCGTACAACGCATCACTGTGTTCGGTCAGATTGACCGCACCGAAGAGCTACCGGGACAAGCGTATCAATCATAATGCCATGTACAGTAAAATTGAATAATTGGATTTAAAAATTCCTATCGGCACCAACCAAATCAAAACTGAGAAAATCCTTTCGGCACCAACGATATCAAAATTGTAATGTAAACGATACAAATCATAGCCTTTTCGAAACAAAGAGGCTTTTCACTCCGTTCTTCGCAGATTCCACTTTTTCCTCGAACGCAGCATTACCTAGGTTTACCAACGTTTGCCGTCGTTGATTCTTCACCTTGATTACTTGACGAACGCCGTGGGCCAATGTCTTGCGATCATACCCCAGCTCTAGTAGCATCGATTCCCGCACATCTCGCGACAGCAGGATTTCAGATTTGGATCTCCGATATTGCGTACGATGAACTTCAAATACATCAACCAAGTAATGGCGTTCCACGGCATACTTCCAACCCAAACCAATTGGAGGCCCGGACGTGCACGAAGGGTTGACAGTCAAGATGCGCTCATAGGGGCGTACAGAAACCGTGTCGAACGAGACTGACTTCTTTCTGGCGGTTTCCTTTGTGTTCAGAGGCTTTGCCTCGAATAGAGCACTAAACTCCACCTTCAGCGCAGACCGTTTCCCCTGGTGATATCTCCGGGTTTCTGTGTCGTATTCTGTGAGACCTGAAAGATCGGAGTGCACGGATGCCGCATCGCGTTGAACAAGCACCCCGCGAGGGGCTATGTTCAACATTGGGATGGGCGGTCGATGCGGTGTCGATTGGGAAGAAGTCTGCGACGTAGTTACTGGCGTCAAAGGGGCGGCGATTGGTGGCTGGTTCACCTCCTTGCTTACTACAGGCGTTGATTCATTAGTCCCAGGAGAACGTCTTCGAGGCGTTGAACTCTGTGGCATCGTCACATTCCAATCTTGTAAATCTTTCCCAAGGACAGCAGAGTTGGCGAAGTCACTCACTCTAATTCTCGACTTCGGTTTCGTCGCCTTTTCCCTAGCCGCAGTGTCGCTAGGCGGGCACTCGTGCAATTGGGATTGTTTCATGGGAGGTGCGATTGCAAGTTCCTCATCATGATGTGCAGGCGACTGGTGCAAAAAACTGCGAGAGCAAATCACGTGAATACGTCCTAGAAACCAGGGCTGCATGCCCATGCCTTGAATGCGCTGAATTTGCGCTTGTTCCCTGTTGATTAACTCGCTGTGAGCTAGAGCTATCCTCCCCAAGCATCATAGATGCTAGGTTGTTCTCGCCACTGAGAGTGTGGCGAGTGACTGCGTGTTGTGCTTTTTGTAAACGGTCCCCTGACATCACCGAGAATGCGAAGCCGAGACTACGAACGCAGATTAGCACTGGTAGATGCGACGAAAAACGTGCGAGTTGTGGATGAGGAAGGAGTACTAGCATAAGCACAATAGTGGGACATGTTTTTTTCAAAGAGTACTGAGACAGTGGCTATCCGATGCATAAATGAATGTATTCGTAAACGTAGACTTCTCATTTCACCCCGATCAAAGTTGAAGGCAAGATTATTTGGTAGGGAGGTGCTGTAGGTAGTTTTGTAGGGCAAGGCTTTTCTGGCCCTCCTGCGAATGCTTGAAGTGCGCCGTATTTTTTGTGCATCATGAAATTATGTTTTGAAAACAATTGCTCATACTTTAAACATGTCGACAAAGCGAAAGGCTCAGCAAAATGGCAATGATGGCCTACCATCATTGAAATCAGGAAGGCCGGTCAAAGCATACAGCATTGCAGATGCTGTGAAAATGGTGAGTTTCATTGAGGTACAAGGTGTGAAAGTTGACATGGTTCAGGGAGTTTTGTCGATGATTCGTTTCAAGAATTCTCTCAGTTTTTTTCTTTCTTTCTACGCACATTCTGTACTACTAATATTTTCGCACCAGGTCACACACAACAAACTCCAACTCGATCAGGCGCTTCGAGCCTGCTGCCTTTAAGACGTTGTGAGCCTCCAAACGCTCCATTACCATGATCAAATTGCAAAGAAGAAGCTAGAAGACGAGGGCAGGCGTGTGAGTCAGCATGAAGAAGGGCTGATTGTTGATCTGATGTACGGTGACTCCAGCCAGTACTAGCCAGTGGCAAGACCTGTCGAACGCAAGGCCGAGGAGGAAGACGCGCAGGTTAAGCAGCTTGTTAAAACAAAGGGAAGCTTCTCTGCAGGGGCTTTGTGGGCTGTATGTGGAACAAGAATTGGTAATGCAAGTGTTGTGTTGAGTGCCCAAAAAGAGCAGCTTGCTTTGGAAGCGAAGAAGACAAAGATGGAAAGGCGTGCTAAGAAGCTATTTGTAAATGCAAGACAAGCACTGCAAAAGTATGAGAGTTCTCCAGTAACTATGACCGATAAGGATTGGATTGATGTTATACAATGGGTCCTACCAGAGTCAAATGCTGACGGTCTCTTAAAAAGACCTGCGAAAAAAGGATGTCATCGTGGCAAAACTCCTTTCTCTTGAGCGAGATTGGAAATCATACATACCGAGTACAGATGCAGTTTAGTTGCTCAACCATATAGGTAGATGTTTTAAGAAATTGTTTCAATGAATTGGACTTGATTACAAATGTGATTTAACACTTGTTTGACTTCATCATTGTCGCCAGAATTGTTTTCAAAACTGATTTCATGGCAATAACACGACTGAAGCAAGGGCGTCCCACTACTATGCTTAAAATACAAAAATAATATTCCATTCGACTAAAAGAAAGTCCATGAATATTGTTCTTCTGCCAACACGCTTTTGACAGCAGATGCACCTATTCATTCTGCATCGTTTGGTGTAATTTGAGCTACGTACGACCATTTTACGGTAGGTAAAAATATTTTTCAACCCACTATATGCCTTATGCTTGTACCACTCACGTTGAGCATTATCACTTGAGTTACGATCTACTACAGAGTTTTTATTCATGTCTCAGGGTGTGGGAATTTGGAGTACCGCCACCACGCTAAATAAACTTCTTCTACAACATGTTATTGGTCCTTCTCACGGTCTTCCTACGGAGATCAACACGAGAAACAGCTCGGAGCTCGGGAGTCCCTGGTAAACGGTGCTCCAGTCTTCTTCTCTACTACTAGGGCCTTAGATAGGTTCGGGTACGACATAATCTGGGACCAGGCTCTGGTACTCTCTATCGTTGTCGTTGCATACGTGTCAAGTATCTGATGTTCTGCAGTTCTGCGTTTCACGCTACACGTGTTGAATGACATTATGAGTACTAGTACTCGGAGTATGGATGAAACTGAGGGTGCAACCATGTTGGATCAGTACTGGGTGATGTGTATGTACACGTAATACTAAGATGGATGTAAGTCAATAGTGTGAAAATCTGCTCAGTTCGTTGTCCTAAAAGTTACTGTCGTACTGTTGTGTCGTCTCGTATCCAATTTCGCATGTCACACAGACACACGTCACATGTCCCATATATTTCTCCTTCTGTACCTAAACTCGGAGGTTGGGATTCAGAGTCCCATCCTTTCTGTCTTCCTTGATTTGATTGATTATATTGGTGACACTCATCTACTGTCCATAGACAGAATAGATGAGGTCAATTGCCGTATCTGATGTATACCCTTGCCTCACCAAACCCGAAACCAAAGTCCAAAGCACCTTTCTCCTGCAGTTTTTATGCTTCACCTTGCCGCCGCGCTCAGCTTTAGAAAACAAGCGAGCTGCCTTTCTTCCTCCAATTCCAACTTGATATTCATCCCACAGCTCAAACAGATTCTTCGGGTTTGGGCTCAGACTTAGTGGTGCGCCGCGCCCAGCTATCGCTGTCAGGAGTGCTGCTGCAGCAATATTGTCATCATCGCCCGGTGTAATCCTCCTTCCGCCTCGCACTCCTGGTTGCAAATTGATTCTCCGCAAGTTCCCACTAACAACCGTGAAAAGCTTTGTGAATAAGACTCTGTCCGCCATTTGGTTGGTTTGCAACTCCTGTAGCTCTCACCGAATCTGACTTGCTGCCGCCTGTAGAGACAGCTATTGCGCCGACAATCCAGCACCTCCGCCTCCTCCAAGAATCCCAGCACCGCCTTGTTCCACAGCACCAACAGCAGCTTGTTGTTCATCAAGGACCGGCACCACATCAATGTAAACACAACCTTGATCTCCTGTGACAACAACTGGCACTCCTCGTCGGATCAGGTTGTACTAGTCAGGTGCGTTGCCCTCCACTCCTGTCACAGCAGTCACAGTAACAATCTCATTCAACTCCAATCAAATCCGGTCTTTGAATGCCTGCAAGACAATATGGTTGGTATCATCATATGGTGAGTATGTAATCCACAGCAGAGCCTTCCCCAGAACAAGCGCTGCCGAATCTGAAAGTCCTTTTCGAATGTTGGGCACGACGTTGTTGCTCAGAATGTACGTCTTCATCATTGGTGTCGTTGATTCTCCCTCCTCCGCCACTGTGTTTGTCACTTTGTCAGGAAATAAGTAGTAGCAAGCACTGCCAAAGCGTAACTTTTCTGCAACTTTTGCATCAGGGTACGGCAATTCTGTGTCCTCGTACACATCTGGCACTCGGGATTTAGACTTCCACCGACCGCAAATATCTCTCTTTGTCATCTTTCGTACATCCTGAACATTGAGCATGAGTTGGGTGCAGCAAATTTCGAATTGAGTGACTTCCCAAGCTGTCTGTTCCATCAGCTGTCTCACTTCCAAAACCCTCCATCTTGAAGACCTTGTTGAACATTGTCTGCGCCGTTTCCTTCGACTTCTGTCCGCCTTTCGGAATCGATAGGTCATCACTGAAATTGACAAGATACGGCGACAGTGCAGCATTCGGGTTCTCCCTGTGATTCAACTCCATCTATAACGCCAAACTTGTCAACACACAAAATGAAGAAGCTAGCCATCGATCCCAACACCACTTGCCATGGTGCATCACGTTCCACAGTCACATTCTTTGACCAGTTCAACCTCGTCTTGAGGGCATTGCAAAAATTATCATGAACGCCGCGAACATTGTCTACTAATACCTGTGTTGTGTCATCCTCGTCAATGCAAGCAATCAAGTGAAATTGAAAGTTAGTAAGAGCATACAAACCATAACGCCACACCAACGAATTCCTGTCCTCCTGATTCCGAAATATATTCTGCATAGTCCAATATTCATCTTCGTCTGTTATTGCCTGCCTGCTCTGTGATGCGGCACCTTGCTTTCGAACTTCTTTCTTTTTCACACGCTTGATTAGGGTGTTGATTTCAATGCTCCTTGTGGGATTGCCTTCATTCCGACCTGAATACCAGGGAATAAAGCAATTTGGCATAAAGAACGAGATGGCTTTTTCAAAATGCCAGGGAATTACTGCGCGCAAACATAGGATTGGCATCGCTTAGGGATCAATGACCCCAAATGCATTCAAGTTCATCCACCAAAGAACATGCTGTGGTGTAAGAGTTCTCAATTCAGCCTTTGTGTAGGTCTTCTGGCATGTATGCTGATGGTTGTGGACGAATGTGAGGAAGCTGTCCAGTGTTGCTTCTTTGTACTTCGCCGCTGTCCCTTGAAGTGGTGGCATAGTACTGGGTGCAATTTCTTCGTCATCTGGATATTGCATTTTCTCACCCTCGTTTTCTATGAGAATTGCATGGAATCACACCAGAATTACCCTGGCTGCTCTTGAGTTGGATGGAATCACATATAGTGGGCGTAGAAAGCTACTGGGCATGCGACTCGAGTTGCAGGCGATACCATGGTCCCGGTATGTCCTAATGCGTATACTTCTACTTGAAAATCAACTAGGTCATACCTCGTCGGCTCATTCTCAGAACACGTTTCAGGAGGGGTGTTAATACTGGGCCAACGATACTTGAAGGCAAAAATGCAATGCCAATTGTATTACCCCGATAATGTACTTGAGCCATCATCACCTCCATGGTACGTCTATGTACTGCATAAGTTCTGAATAGCTACTACTGGTATTGACGTCCCGCTAGAAGGCTACGTTAGGGAAAGCTCCCCAAATCACCCGAACAGTTTTTCAGGAACTTTATAATCGAAGGGAAAATTCTGATAACACCTTTTTATCGCCACTTTAGTAAAATATGCTCAGATTTACTATAATGGAATGTACATTTTTACAATTGAGTGCTTTTTGCTTTCAAGATTACTGAAACACCACCTACTGTTTTGTTTCATAATATCCACAACACCTTTTTTATTGGCCATCTTTTACTATAACATCTTTTATAACAAAAGAACCTAGCTAGTGTTGCCAGCAGCCTTGCCTGTTACCCACAAACACATTGGTGATTGTGAAGAAGCCTTTTATTTAATGGAATATCCTTTGATAAAGGATCATTTCGGCGCCTCCTTGCTCTAGTTTAAATAGTTGCTGCTTGTCGTCTTGTGACAAGAAAGCAACGACGACAACAAGGCAATGATTAACTTGACTCCAAGAAGGTCAACTTTCCAGAAAAATGTAAATTTGAAAAGTTGAGGCCCAACTTTTATCACTAGCTTTACGCTGAAAAATTGAGATCGGTCCAAATTGGTTTTTCATGCAACTTTTCATCCACGAGCTTGATGACGATTAAGAAATTGGGGAGTCAGTTTTTGATCGCAATTTTCTGCTATGGTAAGGGTGGGCCTGAGTACAACAGTAAGTTCTGGCCCAAGCACACAATTCCAGCCAATTAGTTTGAGGCAACCCCAGCCATGGCGCTCCGATTTACGTGATGACAGAATGTTGGCAATGGTGTTGGCTGATCAATCTAAGCTGGCAAGATTGTTTTGTCATAGTAAGCACGTTTTCTTTACTGTAAGTAAACTCAGAAAGCAAGCTTTCCAGTAGGCAAATTTAATTTTCATAAGCAATTTTCTTTACTGTAACCCACTTTTATGTTGGTGCTCAAAAACATGGATGTTTCTATGTCGTTAATTCTTCACTTGATTTGTTGGCTCTTAAGTCTTCTGCAAAGCAACTGCATGTGCTTAGTATCCAATTGTCTAGTTTGATATTTGGAATGCTGCATCCTCAGCATTTCTCTAGGAGCAAGAGTGCAAAGGATTCTGGTTTAGTAGAGGGGAAGGGTGCTGACCAGGGAAAATGCTGTTATACACTCCTCGCTATTCTGTAGTATTGGATCTGGCAGCCATATGGATGCATGGGAGCATGTATAGGGCCATGTCAATAATTTTGCATGAAGCAAGCAACAAGTGCATTTTGATTAACTTTCAGTTGGGCTCATCTACTATCTTTTGTGCACTGCAATAACTTATCAACAGCTCACCACATGATTCCGTGTAGCCAATTTCATCATATGAATGGTTTAATTCTGAAGTAGTTTGTTGCTTAGAGTTAACAAGCCTTAGTGTTGCTTGGTCAGATGCAGGAGTCAAACTGGATTGGGAGCAATCCGTCCGCTATTCCATAGTACATCTGATCTAGTAGACCTTATGACTTATGATCAGTGGCACCTTGTTTTGTGAAGAGTGTTGTTCCATCTAAACCAAAGTTTTCAAGCCGTCATACTCAAAGCATTCAGTGCCACCTAGGTGTAACTTTGTCCTGTGATGCTGTGGAGTCCAGAAATGCCAAAAGAATCCATTTGAATGCTTTGTCTAAGTATTTGATGCAGAGTGTTTACTCTGCAGGAATCAGCTGCATTGTTTCATCCATGTTTTGCTGTATTGGAAAACTAGTCATTACAGGGTGAGATAAATGTGGCATCACTTATGCCCCTCATTAAAAAAGTCGTGCTGGTACTCATCATGGTGCGTGAATGCCATGAAAGACAACGGAGTCAGACAAAGCACAGCGCAGAAAGTGATGAACGTCATCCCGACTTTTGTCGGGCTCGCCCGCCAGTGATATCTCCCATGGAGCGTTTCCTCCATGAAGGAAGGCGTTGACCTCTAGGACGGGTCGGATCACAGAAAGGACGGATGGGATTGGTGGTGGCAACGCTACAGTATAGATTTTGAGGCAAATACAGAATTCCTTCCCAAACTCGTGTGGTGCCATCCGAATGAGCACCGCACGGCATAGTATTCGAGCACACACAATGAAACGTATTAGGTTCTTGGAGATGCTACGTCTCAGCTTCCAAGGTCTGGGACTGTGAAATCGGACTGATATGACAAGAAGTTAACTTTGATGTCCTAATACGACCTCTAACTAATACGCTCAATAACTATTGCCGAGGCCCCTCCACCTCCATTACAGATGGATGCACATCCAATTGTGCCATCTTTCTGCTTCAGCACATCGTAGAGAGTCCCGATAATGCGAGCGCCACTCATGCCGATTGGGTGGCCCAGTGCCACCGCGCCACCAAAGACATTTACACGAGAATGCTCTAATCCCAGCAATTTCATGTTTGCTAGCGCGACGACCGCAAATGCTTCGTTGATTTCATGAAAGTCAACGTCTTCCGCCGATATCCCGGCATTTGCAAGAGCAACAGGAACTGCCAAGGAAGGAGCGACAGTGAAGTCCACAGGAGCACGCTCCGCATCACCGTAGCCTAGGATGCGTGCCAACGGAGTTATGCCACGAGATTTTGCCTCGTCTTCCGTCATCAAAACCAATGCGACAGCTCCATCGTTCAACGACGATGCATTCGCGGCGGTAACAGTGCCATTATTTCTGTCAAAGGCAGGGCGGAGACTTGTTAACTTTTCAAGCTTGAGAGCATGTGGTTCCTCGTCCTTGTCTACCACAATCGGGTTACCACTCCTTTGAGGGACGTCGACGGGAACAATTTCTTCGAAGACCCCTGAGTCTACGGACGCCTGCGCCCGACGATACGTTTCCAGCGTGTAGGTATCCTGATCTTCGCGGCTGAATGAAAAGTCATTGGCACATTTTTCGGCGCACATTCCCATATGCTGGTCGTCGTATGGATCCCAGAGCCCATCATGGATGCAACCGTCAATCATTTGAATGTGGCCTAGCGCCGTGCCAGATCTGGATGTTTGAAGATAGTGAGGAATGTTTGACATGCTTTCCATTCCACCAGCCAACATAGCACCGTGTTTGGGCATACAATGTAGCGTTTGTGCAGCCAACATGACCGATTTCATGCCTGAGGCGCAAACCTTGTTGACGGTTGTGCATATCGTCGTGTCGGGCAGACCCGCTTTTTTCACCGCTTGTCGTGCAGGAGCTTGTCCCAAGCCGGCAGAGACAACATTCCCTAAATAGGCTTCGGATACGATCAGATCACTCGGAAGTTTTCGGAGGGCACCCTTGATGGCAGCAGCGCCAAGATCGGTGGCAGACAGTGATGACAACGAGCCCCGAAATTTGGCAATTGGCGTGCGAGCAATCGAGACAATGACTATGTTCGTCATGACAGCGTTCAAGCGGGGTTCAAGCGTCAGTGGCGTGTGTTAGGATGAGGATGAGGAAGTGGAAGTTTGGTCTTTGGCTCTGTGTGGCAAACTTCGGCTACTGTACTGTACTGTACTGTACCAGTGGACCTTCCATGACAGCTTCTTGTCCTACAAACCAGGGATTGGAAGTAAATAACCACCGGTACCGGTAACCAAATACCGATGGTATTATACTGTACCACTACTGTGATTTTTAAAATGCCCAATAACTGGTTACCTGAGAGTTGCAATATACCAACCAGTAACCAAGACCCTTGGTAATTTTCTACTGAGTTTAGTCGGTAGTATTTTGAATTCCGGTGTTCGGGAATACCAGTCGGAATTTCCATAAATGTTCTGTCCTGCATCAGTGTGTTTACGGTTCATTTCTGTACTGTAGTACTGAAGTTTACTGTTACTGTAGTGTTTTTACAACCATTATACCTACCGGACGAAACCAATGGAACCGAGTAAGTACTGCGATTCGAAAAATGAAGAGAAGTTATATTCATACCGGACTGAAGGATTTTTCAATACCAAAATACCTCCCAGTGCAACAGCACAATACCATTCTACCTACTGGAGGACTGTAATACCAGATTCAACGTGGGACAGTATTATTTTTCCAATCCCTGCTACAAACTACAAATGCTGACGTCCGAAGCGTCACTTGGATGTCCTTACGTCCTTACGACTACATACTAGTACCATGTCAATGCAAGAGTTGGCAGCATAAGAAGGATTTGAGATGATTGGAGGTGAGGGTTGTAATTGTCAGTCCTTGCCATGGATTGTCACCAGGGGCCCTCCTTCAGTTATAAGCAGTCCTTGTCCCTCGTCGCTAGATTTTCTTTAGGTTGCGAAGATCTAGTAACTACCGCCTTAAAAGTTTAGAACTGGCAATATGAGCAAGTAGTGGCTACTCGCTCACCTACTCGGAGTTCTACTAGGTATACCATTGCTGCAGAAAGCTTTTAGTGAATTCGATCCTTCGTCGTTATTTTCATTGTCCTTCGTGTATTTCCTGGCTCGTTATTTGACGAAAAAAAATTTTAAACACGGGGTCGTCCTTTTAATTCGATCCTAATACCAGGTGTTTTAGGGTTTTAGCGTATAAAAACAGGCAGAGTCTTTGGGTGAAAAGTGATTCTATAAATTTTAAATTTCACACTCTAAACTCTAAACCCGATGTGTCGGCTTTGTGCCTTATCATATGTCCATGAGGTTTTGAGTCGTTGTTCTTCCCGGTTCTCGGCTGTCAGTTCTAAATTCTCAACAAGCATAATCCGTACTGGCAGCGGGTCCGATTAGGTTTCACCAATTTGACGTCAGCATTTTTTAGCACTTTAGTTGTGGAATTTAACTTGTACGGAATCTTTCTCTTTCACTTTATCACCGCCCTCTTTTCAAACCAACTCTTGTGCAAAACTACGTTCTAGATAAGGAACATAAATCTGCTCCACGTTTGTTTGAATAGAAATAAAAATGATCGTGTCTAGATGTGTATAAAACAGGGTACCAGTAGTGGATTTGAGTTTACTCGCACAAAACTCATCATTTTGATATTTTACAACCACGATGGTACGGCACTTTGTCTCCCTGTCATTCTTGTTTCTCTTGTTGTTCTTGCTCTCCTTGCTGCTTTTGTTTCTCTTGTTGCCCTTGTTCTGTTTTCGCTCTTGTTTGCTCTCTATCTGTTGTCATTTTGCTTGCGTTACTATAGCAACCACCTACCGATTATTTTGTTACCAACCCCTTGTTTCGTTCTCTTTAGGATCATCCACAACAAGAAGTACCATTGATGCAGGATCCACATGCTTTGGATCAGACTCTATCTGATCTCAAGGCTATGTCATGGACTGCTTCTTTGCCTTTCAAAGGTCATTTTTGTCATGCAACCGATGATTTCAATGCATCATTGGAATCCGAGTACGACCTCTTTGAGTACACTACCTCCATGTACAAGGGTTCCAATCACATTATTCGGTTCAGTCCATCTCTTTACCCCATCAACGGTGGATTTGGAAAGGATTCAGGAGGCCATAGTCTTATCTCTGACTTACTCCAAGCTGCAAAATCTGTTGGGAATTGTGCCCTTGTTTCCAATGGTTACGGTTTGCGTTCCCCAACCAATGTCACAGATGTACTACTGACTGACCAACGCATTTTGAAATGCAGTAATTTCCGCAAGTATTCGTCTGATCAAGGAGGAATGTCCTCCATACTGAATGAAAGTACTGGAACCGACTCTTATCGTGTTACCACCTACACTGGAGATAAGAAGAATGCCCGTGGGTGCAAGAGTTCTGGCGTAGCATTGAAACGTCGCAATTCAACTCTACGTGGTACCTCGTGCACTTGTCGTGTCAAATTCACACTCCGAATTGACCATAATAGTTTTTCCTTGTTTGCGGAATTGGAAATAACCAGCACACTGGCCATCCTCCTCTTCTTTCCAACGAAATAAGGAATCGTAAACGCTTTCTTGACATTTCAACCCTGGAAACTGTTGCTGCAATGAGTGTTGCCAACATCGGGCTCCAGCCTGCCCAAGCTGCTCTGTTCACTAAAACCCGTACGGGTCAGATTTTTACTCGTGGTCAGATGGCATATGTGCAAGGATTTACAAAATGGCAAAAGACTTCATGGCTTCCCCAATGTTAATGCTACCACAACAGCATCAGGAGACGAACAATGAAAGCAGACCATTGCTGACACTCTCTGTGAAAGATTCAAATGGAAAGGTGACTGTGGTTGTTAGTGCATTGCCCCGAATGAACGATCTTGGTTCTTCCGTTGGCTATTCCAAGAAGCCATTCCTGTTCTTCTTGGTGCACAATCACTACATGCTGTGAAACTTATCATGACTGACGGTGATTCCCAAGAAATGACACAAGTTGACTATGCCATCTCCACACATTTTGTCAATGCAGTACGTACTCGATGTGGGTGGCACCTTGTTGATCAAGGCTGGCGACGAAATTGTAAAGGCTTGGGTTATCGGAGAGGCAAGGATGATGCCGCCAAGAGGCAGGTAAGAGTAATAAAAACCTGGATGTACAGCTGGATGCGCCGAGGGATACTTTTCCAAGACGAGTACAAAATGTGAGTACACCTACATGTTTATTCTGTGTCTTATCTCTGATACCATTTTTCTAAAAGAATCGTCAACATCAAAGAAGTTACGCCCTTTTACATATGTACTTGAAATCAGACACTATTAAGGCAATTTTTGGGGAGGACGGTGGAGAAAAGATATTGCACTTTATCCGCAATTACATAATTCCACAAGAGCAGAGTTATTGCTATGCTTCTTGAGAGCATTATGCCAAGAGCAAAGGAACTAGTTAGTCTTGTTGATGCCTCAAAAAGCCCACAAGAGAGAGGTCTTCTTGTTGAGGAGGCACTCGACAAGATTATCTTCATCGAGAAAGCTAACATGGCTTCTGAGAAACCACCACCCAAAGGGTCCCTAGTTTCGGGGTGTCCTGTTGGCAAGGTGTGCAAAACATATGTCTCATCATGGAGTTTTTAAAAGTAGTACATTTAGAATTGATAACAATGTTGACTTAGACTTTCGTTCTTGTTCGACATCATGACTAGGATGGGGACTATTTGGTGATCGAAATTCGATCTTCAAATAGTCGTCTCATTACGAGTAACACTAGTACTCGTACAATGGCAACTATTTGGTGATCGAAATTCGATCTTCAAATAGTCGTCACAGTACCAGTAACACTAGTACAGTACAATGGCGACTATTTGGTGATCGAAATTTGATCTTCAAATAGTTGTCACAGTACGAGTAACACTAGTACAGTACAATGGCAACTATTTGGTGATCGAAATTTGATCTTCAAATAGTCGTCACAGTACCAGTAACGGCAGTACAGTACATTGGCGACTATTTGGTAATCGAAATTCGATCTTCAAATAGTTGTCACAGTACCAGTAACAGCAGTACAGTACATTGGCGACTATTTGGTAATCGAAATTCGATCTTCAAATAGTCGTCACAGTACCAGTAACAGCAGTACAGTACAATGGCGACTATTTGGTGATCGAAATTCGATCGTCAAATAGTCGTCACAGTACCAGTAACAGCAGTACAGTACATTGGCGACTATTTGGTAATCGAAATTCGATCTTCAAATAGTCGTCACAGTACCAGTAACAGCAGTACAGTACAATGGCGACTATTTGGTGATCGAAATTCGATCTTCAAATAGTCGTCACAGTACCAGTAACAGCAGTACAGTACAATGGCGACTATTTGGTGATCGAAATTTGATCTTCAAATAGTCGTCACAGTACCAGTAACAGCAGTACAGTACATTGGCGACTATTTGGTAATCGAAATTTGATCTTCAAATAGTCGTCACAGTACCAGTAACAGCAGTACAGTACAATGGCGACTATTTGGTGATCGAAATTGATCTTCAAATAGTCGTCACAGTACCAGTAACAGCAGTACAGTACAATGGCGACTATTTGGTGATCGAAATTTGATCTTCAAATAGTCGTCACAGTACCAGTAACAGCAGTACAGTACATTGGCGACTATTTGGTAATCGAAATTTGATCTTCAAATAGTCGTCACAGTACCAGTAACAGCAGTAGTACAGTACATTGGCGACTATTTGGTGATCGAAATTCGATCTTCAAATAGTCGTCACAGTACCAGTAACACTAGTACAGTACAATGGCGACTATTTGGTGATCGAAATTCGATCTTCAAATAGTCGTCACAGTACCAGTAACAGCAGTACAGTACAATGGCGACTATTTGGTGATCGAAATTTGATCTTCAAATAGTCGTCACAGTACCAGTAACACTAGTACAGTACAATGGCGACTATTTGGTGATCGAAATTCGATCTTCAAATAGTCGTCACAGTACGAATAACACCAGTACAGTACAATGGCGACTATTTGGTGATCGAAATTCGATCTTCAAATAGTCGTCACAGTACCAGTAACACCAGTACTTCGAATTTCGATCTTCGACGAGTGTTCTGAGTGATGTCGCCCTTGAGCACTGACGTACTTCTGACACGTGCGACGTGATAGAAGTATAAGCTCTGATCACATTTTTCATCGTTCGATTGCCTTGCTCAACGCTGTTGCGAATGGTTATCAAACGGCAGAAACAACTTGGAAACCATCATGAGTACGTCAAAACAGGTCACTGTTATCTGTGACTCGGGGCACAGTAACAGCAGTTCCAACCTTGACGTTCGAAAAACCATGATGAGGAGTACGGTTGTGGAATGCAAATGTAACAACTTGGAAACCATCATGAGTACGTCAAAACAGGTCACTGTTATCTGTGACTCGGGGCACAGTAACAGCAGTTCCAACCTTGATGTTCGAAAAACCATGATGAGGAGTACGGTTGTGGAATGCAAATGTAACAACTTGGAAACCATTGTGAGTACGTCAAAACAGGTCACTGTTATCTGTGACTTGGGGCACAGTAACAGCAGTTCCAACCTTGACGTTCGAAAAACCATGATGATGAGGAGTACGGTTGTACAGAATGATACCACAAGTGATGACATTGGCAAGACGGGAAAACGAGGTTTTCAACATGTATATAAATCAGGGAAAAAGTCTAGCATCACGACGCAGGAAGCATACAAGATGGCAATACAAAATGGCAAGCCAAAGAGTGTTTATGCAAAGAAGCGCAATTATTTGAAGAAGAGAAGGCTAGATAGTTTGATCGTACTGTCATACTGTTAGTTGTCCGTTTGTGACTATTTGAAGATCAAAATTCGTGCACCAAATAGTCGTCATTGTACTGTCATACTGTTACTTGTCCCTTTGTGACTATTTGAAGATCAAAATTCGAGCACCAAATAGTCGTCATCGTACTGTCATACTGTTACTTGTCCGTTTGTGACTATTTGAAGATCAAAATTCGTACACCAAATAGTCGTCATTGTACTGTCATACTGTTACTTGTCCCTTTGTGACTATTTGAAGATCGAAATTTGTACACAAAATAGTCGTCTTCTTACTGACATACTGTTACTTGTCCATTCGTGACTATTTGAAGATCGAATTTTGATCAGCAAATAGTCGTCATCATACTGACATACTGTTACTTGTTCATTCGTGACTATTTGAAGATCGAAATTGTACCAAATAGTCGTCATCGTACTGACACACTGTTACTTGTCCATTCGAGACTATTTCAAGTTCGAAATTCGTACAGAAAAATAGTTCTGTTGGTGTTGATTAAGAAGAAAAGTGTACTTGTCTTCAAGGAGATTTGCAACCCTAGGTTGTAATCGAATACAAAGTAATGTAAGTTCGAGTGATTCAAAACAAGGGAAACACATGAATCACTGATAGAAGGAGATATGTAGCAGTTATCTTTCTGGCATGACAAAGGGTTGACATGCGCGTTAGGAAAAGCGCCAACAGAAGTCAACAACAAAGATTCCGTGTTTTGTCAGCCATTCAAATTTCCGATGTCTTCAAAAATCTTCTACAGGAGGACTCACTGTAGTTTATTACTGTGACGTGGGTGCTGACGTCAAATTGGTGAAACCTAATCGGATCTGTTTTTCATGTTTCATGCGATAACTTACTGTCAAGCGCTACTGTGCTACTGACACATTGTCGATTGTTACTGCACCATTCGCATAATTTTCTCAACATGTAACAGGAAATGTATCCAACGCTAACTGTCCTGTTGATCAGGGATCGGAGGCTGCAGATGAGGCTGGTTGCAACCATACAACCATTGAACCAAAACCCAACAGGGAACTGGTTAGTGGAGAGTCAACAAACGTTGAACAAGATCAAAGATTACTTTCTTGAAGATAGATTTTAGGGGGATTGAACTGTTGCTCCCAGAATCATTCTGATTTAATGTCGTTTTTTCTAATTATATGAAACAGAACTGTCTCCACCTCAATTTTTTAGCGGTTGTACACAATTCCTTCTCAATAGTATTTTAATAACTGCAATTGTGCCCAACTAACTGAATGGTGCGCAAGCTAGGTTTATACAAATGATATCCCTCAAATAGTTGAAGATCCATCTTGTCCAGCAAGCATTATTCACAACAGCAACCATGACATTGGTGCTGATTGGCTTGTACTGTCTTTTGAAACAGCAGCTTCATCACTAGAGAAGTTGAGCCTCTTCTCTCTTTATCCTGTTACTACGACTACAGCAGGTGCAGTAGAAAACATGGTTCCACTGCAGTTGTTGTGTACTATTAAACCTAGAATGAAATATGACTCTATTTATGTGCCAAAAGTAGCAATGTTGGTACTTTACCTCTTGTGGTATGATGCTCTTCTGCATTGGCCCTCAGGGACATACCCTTCATCCTTAGGAAATTCTAGTGCTAGAGTTTACATGCCTAGATTTGCTGGACTCCCTCACTTATTCTAATCAATCATGATCAACAGCAAGGCATATGATAATGGAATAAATAGATTTTGTTGTTGTTTACAGCCATCACCACACCCTTGACCTCACCACAGAGGTTCCCCAAGCAGCTGCAATGTAGCAAACGTAACTATATACCATGCCCCACCAATACCCCTTCTCTTGGGTGGGGTACGCCTGGTTCAAAGGAATAAGTGAGATAAAGACAATCTGGTTGCATAGCAAAAGAAAACATTTCCGGATACCTGGCCTTGTGTCTTGCAAGGTCGGGCCTTCGTTCGTCATGGATCATGACTCAAAGACGCTCGGGATCTTTTTTGTTCTTCCAGCTGACTGAGCATATCCTAATTAAATCTGTCATCGGACTTCGAAGTCACAACGATGACAGAAGAAGTGTATCATTGGTGGCTACAATCCTTGAGCTGAAATGATTGAAAACCACACAAGCAATGTTACTCTGGAGTAGTGAAAATCTTGGAAGGAAATTAGTCCGAAATTCGTGGAAGAATGCGTCCCAATTACGGCGGCCTAAGAGCATGTCTTATCGTGGGGGGTGTAAAAGTTGAATTTTATACCCTGGGTATAAAATTTAGACCCTTCTAAAAAAATTTAAAAACGTAATTCTTATGGTAAACGCCGTATACCCTTGAGCGAAATACGTAATCGAAGTAGTCGTATGGGTACCGTTGTACGACAGTACGACTACGTGTCAATGAAACACGACATCACCCTGATGATCCACGAACAAAGTGCACTGTGTCATCACAACTGGTTCTTCATCAATCAAACTCCTTCCATTGATTGAAAAATCATCATTCACAATGGATGATAAATGGGAGTGGTGTCTTGGTGAGGAGTTCCTGGTGGAGTTGCCATCTTGGTTGTGCATTCCTTGTGAATGTGATGAATCACTCGGAATGAAATGGTGACAACAAGCAATCTGGTACAATGATGGTGTGAAAATTCATGTAGAAACTGTACATTTTACCACTGGAGCAATGATACAGTAGTATACCCCGAGGGGTGCCAAAATTTATACCTAGGTATAAAAAAAAGTCTAAAATTTGACCCCCCCAAAATCCTTGTACCCCCCCCATAAGAATTGCGTTTTTGAAATTTTTCGAAACACGATTGACTTATACCCATGATAAGACTTGCTCTAAGTGTCCTTCAAGTGACATTTCGTATATAAGTACATCCAAAACCGAGCTGCAATCTTCGAAAAACCACTCCAGCAATATTCGAGATGACCCGGCAAAGTAGTCGGGCCGAAATTCGTTGAAGAATTCGTCCTAATTTAATAGCGGCAGAAGTGTCGTTGTGTCCTTCGAGTCTCATTCGGTATAAGTAAAACCAAAACCGGAAAACCATAAAATCATGCAAAGCAAGACACTGATCCCTGGAGTTCACAGTTCACAACCCATTTGCGAGCAATTTCACAGAAAATGATGTACTCTTCGGTCGGGGTAGAGCAATCGAGAAGCATCCAGGAAACAGGGCTTTCAGACTGTATATTCAACAATACTCTGACGAATACTCAAAAGCCAGTCGAGCTGTGAAGAGTTACATGTTATCAGATATTTTGGAAAGTGTCAAGAGACGAGGCGTGCGCATGTTTAAGTTCAGCGAGGGTGGGATTTGGCAGCAGGCAGATGATATAGAAATGAAACTAAAGGTAAGTTTACTCCTTCTTGTCTCCATTAACAACAGCAAAAATCCATTCAACTGTTGTGACAATCATAGATTGGTCATGCGTTGAGAGACGCCGGCGTATCAATGAAGGGATCGAAAGCAATCAATGCCATTTCCATGTCAGCATCTGCGTACGCAAAACTTCCATCAACTTCCGGAATTCCGACCATGGGTGAGATGCTGGGCAACATTCAACCAATTGATGCGATTGCCCCACCCGATTTGGAAACTCAAGCTATACCCACGTCTGCGCCATTCTTCAGCGCCAATTTCAATTCGTTAGAGCTCAGCAGACCAGAGCAACAGGGGATTGCTACAGATGAGAATCGTAACGCATTGCTTACAAGTGGCGGTGGTGCCGTTGATCCCTCGGAATTTCTTGCTTCTCTCGGAGCTTTCTCAGACAATAACATTCATCATCAGACTGAAAAGCATCAATCCATCACCACTCCAACCACAAAATACATTTCATCACTGCATGATACTGATCACACAACTTATTCAATACAAGATACAACGATAATGGAGGCGAGTGGCAACCTCTTCGTATCGGCACATGGGTTAACAAGAGTTCTGGCAAACAGACAATACGCCAGTGTTGGGGAGCCACAAGAGCGAATCGCCCATTTCGATGGCGGGCATATGCCGCATGACACCGATGGTGATGCAGGCGGGCGTCATGGTAGCGGGGTTGATTCCATGTCAGACGATTTCGGTGTCGATGGGCTTAGTTGCAGTGGAGTTGAGGCCATCTTCGAGGATTTCGTGAATTCTGAATCTGGCGGAGAAGTTGTCAACATTGACAGCTCTGACGATACGTCGCCGTAAATTTAAGAAAGAGCTTACAGATGAGCATGCGGATCCACCTTGAAGCTTCAGTTTGTTCGGCGAGGCTGCTGTAATATGTTTCCACCGCTTCAAGTATCAGTGATGCAGCTAGCAAGTCACGTCCTTAGTGGAAAGTTATCGTGTAGAGCAACTGTGGCTCGTCCGACTCCTCCTGTTCAGTATTGCGCTGCTGATCTCGTAACTGAGGTCCCTGCGATAAGGAGGAGCTTTGCTCGTGAAATTAATTGTCCATTCCCGAGCAGCAGCGCAACGATCATAACTAGCTGAAGCAAACGTTCTCCTTCCACGACTGTTCCGCTCCCTTCTGCATTGATACGTGAAGTGATCTAGAAGAAACATCGCAGGTAATCAATGTCTCTCTTGTTGATCGAGCAACAGAAATCTTACCGAGACCAATTTTGTGCTCATCTCACACAGGTGTCAGATACTTTTGCCGGTGGCATGAATGATCATGTACGATACGGAGCAGGGAGCTCTACGACCTGGGTGCGAATTTAAGGCATCAACAGTTGCGGTAGGAGGCGGTGGGTGTAGTGTGCACTGTACACTCCGTACCGATACTGTAGAACTTGTATCAGGTAATACACCAAGAACTGTTGCGCAGTGTGTTCACGAGCATGTTCAGATGTACCAACCAGGTACTAAGTACTAGTACTGAGTGTCATACTCAGATCTCAGATGATGTCGTTCGCGGACGATCTGTGTATCGGCATTACTCCATGCATTATTATTTGTTGTTTGTTGTTTGATCACCCATCATCTTCACTACCTGGTCCGTATTACATATAACATATAACACATACCATGAAGGGGATGACAGCTGTTCTCTGCATCGTGGGGGTATCGTCGCTGAGTCAACCGCAGCATCAGCCATTGATGAGTCGGCGAACGGCACTTGTGGCATCGTTCGGCAGCTTGTCGCCACTACTGCCAGCGTGATTGCTTCGCCCGTTCAAGCGGAGGGCACAGATGGGTCGGTGTTTTGTGGCACCTACACGGATCCAATTAATCATCCCGGGGGGACTCGCACCATTCGTTTGATTGGAGATAAGTTGGGAGATTACCAATTGGCTGAGATTGTTGGAGGTGGAGGCGTTGGAGAACCCAAGAGTTTCATTTTGCCTGCAGTCGTGGTTGGCGACCGAGCCATCATCATCGACTTCAGTCCTAAGGGTGGTCCAAGGGATTTCACGGGTGTAATCGATAAAGGTGGAATAAGGTTTCCAAGAGATGGGAACAAATGGCCTCGTATAACATAATTTAAGCGGCGATTATGCCAAACTTGCCTTGGACCTAATCAGGGGTGGATGTCAGCAAGATTTCAAGAAATGGTAGCAATCGTTGCAAGAATGTGTTATTGCGACCGAACAGGATTAGAAAAAAATGTCCTTTATGACTTGAGAAACTCACGGCAACTGAGCAGGGCTCACGTGTCATCGTGTAATTTTCTTTCCCTTGCATCTTTAACTGAGTGTCGAGCGAAACTCAGCTTCGATCCAATCTACGGGGACTCCATAAATGGAACAACGATTCCGACTGAGATTGGGATATTGACGCAGCTCACGTTTCTGAGTTTCTTTCTCACCCATTTGACTGGAAGCATTCCGGCGTCCCTTGGAGGCCTCACACAACTGACGGAATTGAGGCTCGATTACAATCAATTTACTGGGGGCATTCCGCCTTCGTTGTCAAAGCTCACGCAGCTGACGACATTGACACTAGTCGGGACAGGTTTGACTGGGAACATTCTGTCATCCTTTGCAAGCCTTACGCAGCTGACGTGTTTATCATTCAACAACAATGAATTGACCGGAACCATCCCCCCGTCGTTTTCTTACCTAACCGAGCTTATTACAAGCTGCGCCGTCTGGAATTCACGGCCAATATTTTAATTGGAAGCATTCCTTCGTCGTTTTCAAAACTCACAAACCTGGTATCGTTTTATGTCGACAACAACACATTGACTGGAAGAATTCCGCCCTCCTTCTGCTCTCATGTGTCTTTTCTCGTCATTGACTGTGGTGAAATCGAATGCAACTGTTGCGCAGATTCTGAAAACTTTTCATGTCCCAAAATGAAGGAAGTGGTTAGATTTTGCCCGCCAGGAGCCTTCCATCTCTCCTGTCATGCACGCGTCAGGTGTCGCATTGTCGTATCAGAACTTTGAGACGATGTGATACGTGACAGTGGATTCATTTCATTGTTGGTTGTGTTGGCTGTTCGAGTGGGATGGGAGATTGGGGAGCTGTACTGCGAGAACGCCAATACGGTGTATTTAAAAGGTGAATTAGATGCGCGAGCGGAGTTTTATGTTTTTTGGTTAACGACTCCGCGTACGGTTCATGTACCAGTACACGAGTACTAGTAGAGTAGTAGCGTACTCGGAGTATGGGAAAAACAAATGTACTACAGTAGACACTACCGGTAGACACAAATGCTGCAAACGGAGATTGAGTACCAGTAGTACTGGAGTACTAGTAGCTTCGACATCGATAGCAGCATGTACTCCAGTACTACAAGTAGGTTGAGGTACTGTCACGTACTCCAGTATTGTCCTTCTACTGCCATACCGGTAGTGCCGCCTTCGAATTGCTTCCGGTGGATGAGCAGACGGTGGTGCCATTATTACCATTCAACTTTTGTCATCCCCTCAGGCTCAGATAATAGCTGATAGATATCAACAACTTCCTCGGTTGGCAGATTTTGTTCGTCTTTCGACTCTGAAGAAAGGATCTTCGATTACAGCGGACCAGGATGATGATGCATGAAGTCGTTGAGCTCGAAACTGAGGTGCAAGGAGAGGTCGTAAGGCAGGTTGTGTCGACGTATCTCCAGACGGTGCTTTCCGCCATTGATACCGTTCTGTGCGAATCATCGCCGTACTCGATATGTCCGGAAGTACTACTTGACCATATTGCTCGTAAGCTCTTGAGGGCTTTTTGCCCCTCTGTCTTGACCGCTTCCCTTCCTCCGTCACTTTCGGTTGAAAATTCATGCAATGAAGATGAAGATAGTGACGATGACGATGAGGACAATCTCATCAAAGACACTCCAATCCCTCGCAAGCAGCGCCGCATCGACTACCTGCGTTGTATTCTCAGGCGGATGGCTCCAGTGGCAATTGATGTAGTTGCCGCCATTTGCTCTTCTCAAACTGATTTGCAGACTCTCGTGCTGCTCTTTGGTACTTGGTTGCCTCTTGCTCCGCACATCACACCGCTTGTGTCTGACGCATTCGACAAGTCTAGTAGCAATCCCTTTGAGAATGTTGTCGATGAATATCATCAGTGGCACTTGCTTGAAGCTCTGCACAGTATTTCTCGCCACTTTTCATATGAACAAGGTCATCTGGCTATGGCACGGTGGTGGAGTTGGGCTCCTATTTTCACATACCTAAAACCTACAACTGATATGGAAACCTCTGATAATGACTGGTCTGTTTTGCAGGCCACCCGATGGCATGCCGCTCGAACTCTGGGGTATCTCTTTGATTTGAGTCCGGGAACCACGGGCTGCTTTTTGAAACGATTGGACGTCCAAACAGAACTCGTGCCTTGGGTGCTGCATCCTTGGATCCTACACCAAGAAGAAGTTGACTGGGAAATCCAGCATAGGAGTGGGGCGGTGAGCTTCTTTGACGACGCCGAAGTTTTGCTGCCAACGGCCCTGCAGGTTCGCAGTTGCGTGCCGCTGAATTCGTCGTTGGTGCACCTTGGACAGGGGCTGGTGTTTTCAAAAGAACCCTCGTCCACCTCTTGCAGGTCGGAGTCTAGCATTGTTCTTACTGAAACAACACAACAAAATCTCTCCCTTGTCGGCGCTGCATTGGCTTTTGAGGAAATTCGACCCATCCTGCTTTCAGGACCGACGGCATCAGGAAAGTCCACTTTAGTTCGTCACTTATGCGCATCCCTCGGCAAGAACCTTCTGGAGTTACATGTGGATGACGACACTGACAGTAAGACCTTGATTGGATCGTATCAGACGACGGATATACCTGGAGAGTTCTCCTGGCAACCTGGGGCATTGACTCGAGCTGTTCGTTCGGGAACTTGGGTATTGTTGGAAGACTTGGATACCGTTCCTTTGGAAATTCAAGCTGCACTGGTTCCCCTGTTGGAAGATCGACGTTTGCCAATTGGTCCTTCAGGTGAAAACGAAGTTTGTCATCCAAGTTTTCGACTTTTTGCAACGCTCTCAACCAGCTCACGGAGGCACAGTTCCGTTTTAAGTTCTCGATTATGGAGAAAGGTTCGGATCCAACCGCTGCTGATGTCGGAATGGAAAGAGATTGCGAGTGCTAAGTATCCCAAAATGCCGACACCGATCACCAATGCTGCGCTGAATGTTTTGGAACGGTGTTCGGATCAAAAGACGGCAGGTCGACCAGCGGCTGTGCGCGACTTCCTCAAACTCTTGTCACGAATATCCACCTCGGTTACCTTTGGGGAATCGAACGATTACGCCACGGAGGCTCAAAGAACGCTTTGTTTAGCCGAAACGTTGGATGTCTTCGCCGCACATTCTCCTGACATGGATCAGACGCGCGCTTTTGCCTCCCAGATTGCTGCCCCTGCTTGGGGAGTGACAGCAGATTTGGCATTTCACTACCTATTTTCCCGACGACCAGAATTGATCCGGAGCCAACACGCTACACAGATCGGCCGAGCCATTCTAGCCCACGCTCGCGCAGAAGATTCCTTGATGGACGACATTGCTTCATCTACCTTTGCGCCGACGAATTCTGCCATGCGGCTTATGGAATCGGTTTTGGTTTGCGTGCGAGAAAATGAACCGACTCTCTTGGTGGGAGAAACAGGATGTGGAAAAACAACGATCCTTCAACAGCTGGCACAGATATCGAATCACAGTTTAATCGTTCAAAATTTGTCTCTCCAGACTGATTCCACCGACTTGTTAGGTGGATACAGACCACTCGAAATCACCCACATTGCGCGAAAAATCTACCTGGAGTTTGTCGATTTATTTGTATCTAGTTTTTCGAGAAAGCAGAACGCAGACTTTCTTAATTTCGCGTCGTCTGCCTTCCAAAAGAATCAATGGGCAAGATTATCACAATGCCTACGTCGCGCCAGCAAACTCGGACTCGAAAAGGTGAAATCTACGGGAGGGACTGGGAAAGGAGCATCGTCAGAGAGGTGGCAGACATTTGCAGAAAGTGCCGAGCGCTTTGAACGACAGCGACTAGCATGCGAAACAAAGTTGGCATTTTCCTTCACCGAAGGGGCACTTGTGGATGCCATACGGACTGGAAAGTGGGTGCTATTGGACGAAATCAATTTAGCATCATCTGAGACTTTGCAACGTTTGTGCGGTTTGTTGGACGATAGCACTGGTAGTGTGACCTTGACTGAGAGAGGTGATGCAGTTGCCATTGCGCGACACCCAGACTTTCGTTTATTTGCTGCCATGAATCCCCGCTACAGATGCTGGGAAGAAGGACCTTCCTGTTAGCATTCGATCCCGATTCACCGAAATCTACGTCGACGAACTGAGTGATCCGAACGAATTAAGAACGGTCGCTGGACGATATCTTGCTGGTGTACTATCCACGGGAAATGGCGCTATCGAGCACTGTGAGACAGTCGTAAATATCGTGGATACCTTCCTCATGACTCGCGATCTGGCTATTAAGTCCTTGGTGGATGCTGGCGGACAACGTCCAAGGTACACATTGAGAACGTTGTGCCGGGCGTTAACAGCATCAAAAAATCTTGTTCAGCAACAACGGCTGTCGCTTAAAAGGGGCATTCTCGAAGGTTTTGAAGTGGCGTTCGAAGGTCCCTTAGAACCTGATTCCCTGAAGACACTGAGAGCACTTCTTCACGTTCGATTGGGGCATGACGTCTCGAAGGAAGAGGTGAATCGTCCAGGCAGAAGGCCTGGAGGTCGAGGGTCAGAAAGCGACTTTGTTCTCATCAAACCCTTCTGGATCAATCGTGGACCTTTCGACCTGCAGGATTGGTCAGACACGGAGCATTCAGGTCGCGCCAAGTTCATTTTGACAAAGACGATGCTCATTAATTTGCGACGACTATCAAGGGCTGTAGCAGCGGGCCCGTGGCCAGTCCTGTTGGAAGGTCCGACGTCGGCAGGAAAGACAACTCTAGTTGAATATCTCGCTGCGAGATGTGGTCATAAAGTGGTACGCATCAACAACCACGAGCACACCGATGTCCAAGAATACACAGGATCGTATGCTTCTGATGCGAATGGATCTCTATCCTTCCGGGATGGAATACTAGTGCAAGCTCTCCGGAAAGGGCATTGGGTCATTCTCGATGAGCTTAATCTGGCCCCTAGTGAAGTGCTTGAGGCCTTAAACCGCCTTTTGGACGACAACAGAGAGTTGTACCTTGCCGAAGTGAACGAAACTGTCACACCTCATCCAAATTTTAGACTCTTTGCAACTCAAAATCCGAGTGGCGCTTATGGCGGAAGGAAACCTCTGTCTCGTGCGTTTCGGAACCGTTTTGTTGAAATCCATATGGGAGACATCCCAGCTGAAGATATGGTAACTATCCTCGAGAAGCGGTCTGGATGTCCTTCGACACACGCCAAGCTGCTAGTCAGTATAATGACATCTTTGAGACAACGAAGGAGCAAAAACGGAGTTTTTCTCGGAAAAGACGGCCTCATCACACCGAGAGATCTCCTTCGCTGGGCTGAACGACGGGCGTCGACGAAGATTGAACTTGCGGAAGAAGGTTTCATGTTGCTAGGGGAACGGCTGCGGAGCGATGTGGAGAGGGAAGCGGTCCGTGAGGAGATCGAGAGGCATTTGAAGGTGTCAGTGTCGTGCGAAGATACATATTACGGAGAGAATGCGTCGGCGATGCGTGTTTTCCGGAGGACGTACACCACCGCATCGACGAGCTGCGACATAAACGGAGTCGCGCCAACAAGAACGATCCTTCGTCTTCTCTCCTTGGTCCTTCGATGCATTAAGCACCATGAACCCGTCCTATTGGTTGGGGATACGGGATGTGGGAAGACTACAGTTGTACAACTTCTTAGCACAATTCTTCAGAGGGAGTTGAAAATCGTGAACTGTCACGCCACCACGGAAACCTCCGATCTCATCGGAGGCTTGCGACCAGTTCGAGGTCGAATGAATATCCTGACCGAAATGTGCAAGGTATTTCGGGAACTCGCCATTTGCCTTTCAGGAGTGTCGGAGTCAATAAAAGAAGATGTTGATGCTGTTTTGGAGACAATGAACTCTGCAGTCGACAATCTTCCAGATGACTTTGCCGCACGAATCATGTCTACGTCGAGAGCCCTTTTACAGCAACACGAAAACGACGAGGTGGAAAATCTTGCCAAGAAGAGAAAACTTGATTGCGGGACTGCGCGACGAGCGGGAAACGCTGATGGCGACGCAATATCCGAGGAACAATTGGCTAGATGTCTTGTCAGCGATTTGGAAGGGCTTCATCGACGCTTCACTTCCCTCTTCGAATGGGTAGATGGTTCTTTAGTGCAAGCCATGAAGAAGGGGCACCTGTTTCTATTAGACGAGATGAGTCTTGCCGAAGATGCGGTTCTTGAACGTTTAAACTCTGTTTTGGAGCCATCAAGGACTATTGTGCTAGCCGAAAAAGGTGACGATGGGCTCGGCGAGGATAACCACGTTGTCAAAGGGCATGCTGATTTCCTAATATTCGCCACCATGAACCCTGGCGGAGATTTCGGAAAGCGGGAGCTCAGTCCGGCGTTGCGAAGTCGATTCACGGAAATATGGGTGTCCAACGTTGTCGAGATGGAGGATATCGAAATGGTGCTCGATTCCACGTTCAAGATGAGTTCTTGTTTTGCGGATGCAGAGCTTGTGAAGAAGACGATCCTCGCCTACGTTGAGTGGTTCAATTCGAAAGTATGTGGAGACGCATCAAGCCCGTGTTCGGCTCTATCCCTGTCGCTTAGGGACGTGATTACATGGGCTCGTTTTGTGACGGAAGTATCGTCGGAGAATGCGGAGATGACAGTTTGGGAAGGGCTTATTCACGGATCATCGCTGATGCACTTGGACGGGCTGGGTCTTGGTACAGGGCTTTCTCGTGATGACGCCGAAGCGACCAGGATGAAAGCGACAAGTTTTCTTCAAGATTTGCTCCCGACAGAGCACCGAACAAAATGTCAAGACTCCGTTCACGTGGCGCACCTACGGCCTATCTCTACCTTGCATCGATTTGGAATTCATCCTTTTTCCATACCATGCGGTCCGAATCCAAGGCCCAACCAATCTTTCAATTTTCAGGCCCCAACAACTGGGTCGAATCTGCTCCGAGTATTACGAGCAATGCAGCTATCGAAACCTATTCTGCTGGAAGGGTCGCCCGGGGTTGGGAAGACAAGTCTCGTTTCTGCCCTCGCAAAAGCGGCGGGATACGATCTGGTGCGGATCAACCTTTCTGAACAAACTGACATTTCCGATTTGATGGGGAGTGACCTGCCAATGCCGGAAGGGGAGACTCATGAGGATACGAAGGGGTCCGCCTTCAAATGGTGTGATGGCATTTTGCTGCGAGCAATCAAGAGGGGACTGGGTCCTTCTTGACGAGTTGAATCTTGCGACACAATCTGTGCTTGAAGGACTAAATAGCTGTCTTGATCATCGAGCGAGCGTTTACATTCCTGAGCTTGGAGAAACGTTCCAGTGCCCCCTATCATTGAGAATTTTTGCCGCTCAGAACCCGTTATACCAAGGAGGCGGAAGAAAGGGGCTTCCGAAGTCTTTCTTGAATCGCTTTACCAAGGTGTACGTGGAAGCTCTGAACGACCACGATTTGCAAATGATTGTAGGAAGCAGCTTTTCAAGTATTCCCTTGAACATTCGACAGTCAATGGTTGGCTTCAACAGTGCAATACACACCTCAGTCGTAACGAAACGAGAGTATGGGGACGCTGGCAGCCCATGGGAGTTCAACCTTCGCGATGTCTTCCGGTGGTGCGAGCTGGCGGAAAGTAGTGGTTCACAAGATGTTGCATCATTCGGCAGTTGTGCCCGCGATCTATACCTCCAAAGATTCCGAACTTCAGCGGACAGACGACGACTGTCAACACAATTCAAGAGTGTTTTTGATAGTGACAGTATTGCTCTCGAACCAGTGCGGTGCGTTCATTCTGATGAGTCTGTAACAATTGGCTCAACGTCAGTCGATCGCAGTACCAACAACACGGATGCGAAGCCTCAAATCGGAGCCAATTTTACTTCGTTACGATCATTGTTGTTACCAATGGAGGCTGTTACCAGGTGCATTGTGATGAATTGGCCGTGTCTGATCGTCGGCCAATCGGGTACTGGAAAGACAAGCCTGCTGAGGAGTTTGGCATGTAATCTCAATGTTAAGTTGGTGGATGTTTGCCTAACTCCCGCAACTGATGTCAACGAGCTTGTTGGAAGTTTTGAACAGGTGGATTGTCTATGCGATGAAAAGGAACTGATTTGGACGCTTGGGGTTGCTTTCCGGCGCTTACTGTGTACTGTGGGCAATTCTCGCGACGAGTTAGAACTCGCATCGCAAGCCTACGAAACGTACGAAGTGCTGTCGAAACTACAGTTGAATGACAACATTCGGCCGGGGGTTCTACTGCTTGGTCCGGCGACCACGTTTCTGCAGATCATGAAAAGTAGCAGGGTCAGAAACGACCCCTGCGTTATGCGAATTGAGATTTTGATGGGTAGACTCCGAGAGCGGGAGAATGTCATCGAGAAAGGTGGCCGTTTTTGCTGGATCGATGGAATTTTGGTTGATGCGATGGTCAATGGGTACTGGCTCCACCTCGAGAATGTCAATTTGTGTTCCTCTTCAGTTCTCGATAGACTCAACCCAGTGATGGAACCCGGGGGCGAACTTCTTCTCTCCGAAACTGGAACCCAAGATAATGGGTCCTCGCACAGATCGATCAAGCCCCACCGGAATTTTCGATTGTTCCTTTCCATGAATCCAGATCGCGGTGAGGTCTCTCGCGCGATGCGGAACCGCTGCGTCGAAGTGTCGCTGCTAGCTGGAACGGAAACACCCTTTGTCGACGAACACGACTTGCTCTACACTAATCTCAGAACCGTTGATCAAATGGACGTCCTTTCAAGGAACGGGATCACGACGATGGATCTTGTTACATGTCTTCTTCGAATCCACCAAACGTCAGCAAAACTCTGTTGTGAAGCGAGTGCTGGAGCTCCAAGTCTTGAATCGCCAAGGCAGATGGCGTCAGGTGTGCGTGGAATGCGACGACGAGGTCTGGGAATTGAATCTTGTCTTGGGTCAGCGATGGAGATAACGTACGAAGCGATGGCGTTCGGTAGTGCTGAGCTGATTTCTGTAGCTTCAACTCATCGTGAATGGGATGGCCTGGAATGCCGGCATGCACCGTTGGTTCCTGGCATACGTGAAAATTGGTCCATTCATCCAGATCTGGCTTGTACAATGCTTGATGCACGTTTGATTCAATGCCAGCATCTCGCTTTGCCCAAATGGCTGCGCCGCTTTCGATCAGCTGAGGTTTCACCGAGAGAAACGACTCTGAACGAGGTGTGCAAAGGGGTGGAAGAATCCACCGACGAACGGGAATTTCTTCTGATACAAAGCCTCCTGATGTACTTGGTAGCGGCTTTCAGTCGAGGTCGCAATGCTTTCCTGCGATCATCCTTCCTTGACCACTTCTCCAACAAACATGCAAGAATTTTGGCATTTCTCTCTAAGAAATTGCCGCGCTTTGAAGGACATATGCTCTCAGTACTTGTTGATCGCTGGGCAGTAGTCGTGCTTGAACTACAAGAGCGGAAAAGGGCCGAGATGATTGGCAATGTTCGCATCGATTCTCGGGGGCTCAATGTCTTCGATGTGTCCTACTGGTTGCACGCTGGGAAGATCGAGCGTTCGCTCGTTCAGTGTCCTGTTACACCAGTGCCATACTTGCTCTTTCGAGCAATAGACGAGTGGTCAAATGCTCTTGAGGATCGAGTGCTGGGTTTGGGTCAGACAAGTGAGGGCGCGGTATCGATCAGTGAACTGAGAAAACTTTACGGAGCTCGGGATCAACTTTGGATCTTCTTCAAGAAGACGGAGTACGTTTCATCCGAGGCTTCATCATTCCTGGCTTTCGACGAAACGAGATTCATAGTGCAGTGGACGTGGTTCAAAAAGGCTGTGTCTTCTGTCAACCGTTCATTTCGTACAGAGGACCAGGACCTCATGCCGTCGCGTCGGAAACTGGACTCCCTGATTCGCAGCATCGATATGGTGCTCCTGGACGGTGATGGTTTGATCGATCTGGCGGGTGATCTGCTTTGGAAAAAAGGAGGGCATCCTCTCGTGTCGGCTAATTCTTTGTACTGGCACGCAATTCTGGATATCCGAAAAACGTGCTTGTCTTGCTCTATCAAGGCTCACGAGCGTTTCAACGGTTTATCACAAATTGAGACCTCCCAGCTAGCCATTGACGACCTTATCGAACTTCATCATCCAGTCCTCTTCATTGAACAATCTACAAAGCAGGACCTATTGGAGGCATTGTGCATGGCGTACTATTCGTCCACGGAAGAATTGTCCTGCCGATCACCTGCCGATATCGCGTGGGTGGGCGACTACCATGTCGTCTGTCAAGGAGTTGAGCAGGCGAAGGCGTCGTTCGTGGCAGCTTGGAAGGCTGCTCAAGTGGACACAACGATTGCTACTGTGGAGAACTCGTTAGACGTCGAAATGCTCGAGCAGCTACAAAATCACCTTGATGACGACCAAAGTCAAGTATTGGACCCCCAGCAAATCATGAGACGCTTCGCTGAGATTCAAATTGCCCCCATTGTGGAATTCTGGTTGATCCATTCCGAGCTTCAGCTCATTTCTGAGTTTTCGTCAATCCTTACGGCAGGGTTTTGCGACAAGGTGTGCCGCCAAACCATAACCATGTCTGCTCGTCGCTTTGTTCAAGTTGCTTTGGCATGCCCAGTATGGGAAGTGGCTGACCTACGACCGTTTCAGACACTTGTCTGGGCCTTCGACTCACCTGCGAGCGAAGTTGCGTTGTGTCAGCTATTGAAGTGCCTCCTGCCGATTATGCTTTATGCTTCCTCACGTCATCTTTGGCGGAATACGCTCAATGATCTAGGTGCCGTTTCATCAATCCTTGAATATCCTCTACAGTGGTCCGCCTCGAAGCACGTTGACAGAATGCCGCGAAAAGGATGGCAGACAAGCGTTGGGCCGTCTCGGGTGTGGGAGCATGCAAGGACAGACGCGATACTTAAGCTCATCGGACCGGAGTTTTCCGCATCACTATTCGGTCCAAAGAAAGCGCATTATTTGACGCTTGAGAATCACCAAGCGAGAGAAAGCCAATCCAAAGCACTGTTGAGACAGATCTCTACTTTTGCCACTGACCTACGCGAACATCGATTCCCTTCTGAGGCGCTTTATCTATTCTCAAACGTGATCGAAGCTCTCGACGGCTATTTTCCTGATAATGGGAGTGCGAGGATAGTGTCAAGTCTTCGAAAAGGCAAGAATCTGTTGGAGGAAGATGTCGTCGATATCCAGTATCATATAAGTTGTTGCACACATTCGAGGTTCAAGGAATGTCACCACACTATTATCTCCCCTTTGCTCCTTAGCTTGCTTGCAGCTGCGAGGACCAAGGAAAGTCACAACGCTTCGCTGGCATGGATATTCATCGGTCTTCTCCGGGTCCATCTTCTTGTGCCACAATCACCTTTGGATCCCGGGCAAAAACCCATAGCAAAGGTGGAGCAGCTACATACAAGATTGGCATACATTCGACGCAAGATTGCCACCTTTCGTTTGGACAGCGGACTAGAGTCAGGTGACTTCAGCCCTGCAAGTGTGACTCTTGATGAATGGGAATCAGAGGCCAGAGTTACAATGCGGAAGATAGGTTCACAGGAGAAGAAGATGGTCGACAGGGGGCAGCAATGCCCGTTATTCATTGACCTCTTTCGAGCGATCCGAGGATTTTGGAAGTCGACAGCGAATCCTGCTGTTGTCAGATCCATCGCTGACCCATTAGCACTGGTATCTCAGACACAGAGCGAGCTCCTGACAACATTGCAGCGAGAACAGAATTGGCAGGTTACCGCTGCTTCATTCTGTGATCAGGTGACAACTCATTTTGATTCCTATGATGATGTTGTCCTCCCCTTCGTCGTTGCAGTTCAATGCATACAGAGAGGGCTTCGAGAGCTCCGCGACAGGTTCAGCGGAGTGCTCTCTCCGGAATCAACTTTGGCTTCTCTTTCCTTGACAAATCTTCTTCGCTTTCCTTTTCAAGTAGCAGACCACCATCTCCGCCAACAATGTACGGCGATTAGTGTATTAACCCGGTCACCTGAATGTGAGTCAGACGGCGCCAAAAAGTGCGCGCTAGCACTTGCGATTTCCGCTCTCTCTCGGTACAGAATTCAGAAAAGAGCGATAGGGTTTCTTGAGTCTACAACGGCAACACAATGCACATCTTTATTCGATGGTATCATCAAGTCGTGGATCAAATTTGTGGACGGTTTGTACGTGAAGGATATAACGGACGAAGCGGCGCAGGAACGTTTGTACCGCGAGCAGTTCCCAGATCATGTAAAAGACTTCGTCGCTTTCGTTCAATCGCCGGAAGACGATGACTCTGATAATGGCGCAGAAGAAGAATTTCCCTCGGACATGATGGCTGAGGTGAAGCTTTCCGACGATTTAATCGCCGTCCTATACGAGCTTTATCAAGAGCTGTTCTCAGATACCCCTCAAATCAACACGAATTCTGCTCGGCTCTTGAGTTTCCATTTCAGCTACGGCGGAGCTCATCTTTTCCGTTCCTTAATCCCCAACGTCGGCATTGGTTTGAATCTAAAAGAAGACATGGGATCGCATTGCTTGGCTGTAGCCTTGAGTTGTAGCGGCCGAACTTCTCTTAAAAGCACTCTAATGTCGTCGAAAGGGTACTCGTTTCATAATGATCCCAATCCAGTCGAGATCCGAAAGGCGTCCGCACCTCTTCAGAGCCTATTGTCCCGGACATCAAAGCTACTCACTGCTTTTCCAGGCCATGAAATTCTGATATCCCTGGGTCAGGTTGCCGAGTTCGTCCGGAAACTCGAGCTGACGTCTACTTCAGTGGGCAAAGCTATGACAGGCTTAGAAGTTGTACTACGTAAGGCTCAAGAGTGGGAGGAGCACGCCAGCGAAAGGGTCAAACTTGGCTCTTGCCTTGTCGAAATCAGACAGCTGGTCACATCCTGGCGAAGGCTTGAACTGACCAACTGGGCGTCTTTGCTTGATGCCCGCGAAGAACGTTTTGCAAAGCGAGCTCGCAGACATTGGACGAGGCTCTTCAGTGTTTTAAACATCGCTCACGAAGAATGCTTGATGGATACAGAGCAGGACATAGCACCGTCGGAAAGCCTCTCGACGACCCCTGCATGGATTTGGAAAGGATTCCGAAGGCGTAATGATGTCAACTTGTCGCCAGGAACCGCGGAGCGGATGGATGGTCTCACAAAACTTCTGGACACCTTTATTTTAACTTCCTGCGTAGGGGAATTCGAGGAGCGGATCGGGCTCGTTAAGTCGCTGGCATGTCAGTTTGGAGCCAAAGTTGACATCGCTGGGCAGTCTATCTTCCGCATTCTTTCGTCAATTTGTTCATACTACTCGCAATTCCTCCCTCTGGTCGCTTCGCGACAGAACGCAATGCGGAGTCCACTTGAATCCAAGCTGAAAGACGAAGTTAAACTTGCGAAGTGGGACGAGCAATCTTACTATGCCCTCGTCGAGTCGACCGAAAGGAATCATCGCAAGCTGATGAAACACCTTCGTGGGTATGACGACGTCCTCGAAGTGTCTCTTTCGTCGCTTCTGGAGGAGTACTACAGCGAAGGTATTCGAGCTCCAGATACCGCCGGCACCGAATCGTCGACGAAAGTTCCGAGCAACAGGGAAATTTTCCCTCTGATTGAGAATTCGGTAGAGATTCATGATGCTGAATCGATGGCCTATTCGACGACTCCGGTTCGAAGGAAGTGGGAATCCGCTCTCAACGTCGGACTTGATTCTGACGAGTTCGTGAGAAGAATGAGTCAATACCACAAAAAGATGACGATGTTACTCCGGGTGGAAACTGAAGACCGGCAATCTTGGGCTCAAATGGGATCTCAGCTCTCCGCAGATGTATGCGTAGCCATCTTCGACCGCATCCAGTCTCTAAGGAAGGATAAAACCTCACAACAGATGAAGCAGCGAGCTGTGTCGGATCTTTTCAAGGCCCTCAAGAAGAACGGGTTCAAAAATACAAAATGGTCAGTTCCGGGTGAACTGCGTGACATGAAACACATATTTCTTTTGCCTGTCCCATCCCCTTGTGGCTCCCTTCTATCCGAGGGCGCCATGACCCAGCTTGCGAACGCAAAATCCTATTTTGAACGGTCTCTGCTTGAGGTGCAGCGACTGCGGGCGGAAGTGTCTATCTTAGGCAGCAGGCACATGACATTGAGGGAGATGGAGCTCATGACAAACTTCAGCTACCATGGCCTTCTTCTAATCGCTCAGCAGCGGAGCGTTGTTGCCGAATGCCTTGTCAATGTTCCGCTCTTGAGAACAGCGGTCGCGACTCTAACGTCGCTTTCAGGGTCCCTGCCAATAGGACAAGACAAATTGCTGCGGGGAGTACGAGAGTTTGATTTTGAATTCAATTGTGCAAGAGAAACCCTGGGGCAGCTGGAGCTCGTGGTTTCGGCGACCTTGGGATTGCGAGAGGATGGTGACATAGGCCCCGCCATGCGAGATGCGATATCAATCCTCAGCAATTGTCAGGCATTGATGGCAGAACACCAGTCAAGGAATGCAAACCTCATTGTGACTTCGCCCATTCTTCGGGAGCGTCAGGCGATGTGTCAATGCCTTCAAAAGGTTAAAGAGATGGTGCAAGCAAGTCACAACCTTTGTTGCAGGATGCAATTATGCTTACCTAGTGATCCGTTCGAAACTTGTTTTGCCGCTATTGAGAAGGCCATTGATATCGGCTGCGATTTGACAACCCACAGCAAATCGAAATCCCAAGTTGACTGCGGTGGCGACACAAAGGTGGTTGAGCACTTTTTGACTCTCGCATCCAAGGGAGTTCAATCAGCACTTCTTGTCATTCAAAATGTCCACAAGAAACGGGATTCATATCTGTCCGAGGAGCCAAGGACCGACCCAGACGACGACGTAGCACTTTGGGAAACTCATAGACGAATGTGCCAAGAATGGGAAACCTTGGGTGTTCCGGGGTTGACCAGTGTACTTGTAATGCTGACGAATGATCTTGTATCCATTCACGAATCTGAAGGAATTCCAGAGTACCAACGGAAGTGGCTGGTGTCAGTTGCTTCGGATGTTGGAACCCTGGTTGAGCAAATACTCAAGCTGTCCCTAAGTCGTCTTAATGCCAGCATTTCGTTCTTTCGAAACGCATCGAAACTTCAGTACGTGCTCGCTCGAGTTTTTCGAACCCTCGTTGCGAAAGGGTATTGCGCTGACAAGAAATCGGAAGATTCAGAAGGCGACGGCGCAGGTGACCTCAGCGGGATGAAGTTTGAAGACGATGTCGAAGGTACTGGGATGGGGGAAGGTGACGGGAAGGAGGATGTTACTGACCAATTGGAGAGTGAAGAACAAATTCTTGGATTGAAGGATGACAAAGCAAAGGACGAAAACGAGAGCACTAATGACCCCAAGAAACTCGAGGAAGATGAAGCTAAGAAGGGGATGGAAATGGAAGCAGACTTTGATGGCGATATGTTTGACGTTCCAGATGAATCTAAAGAGGGCGAAGGCGAGGAGGACGAAGAGGAAGAACTCGACAGAGAGATGGGCGACGGCGCGAACGATAAGGAAGACGTTGTTGACGAAAAAATGTGGGGCGAGAGCGATGACGACGAGGAGATCAATCGTGAGGAAGAAAAGTTTGAGAAGGATAGCAAAGCCAAAGGCGAAGCCATTGAGGAAGAAATGCGCACCAAAGATGACGACGAAGGAGATATCAATCCCGAAGGTGGAAAGTCTGAACCACAGGCGCAAACACAGGACGAAAAACCACCAGCCGACGGCGCTGACGATCAAGACCATAACATCAACGAAGATTTAGAAGATAATTACGAAGAAAGGCACGACGGAGTGGATGTCAGGGAACAAGAGGAAACAATTGGGGACGACGGTGACGACATGAATTTAGATGATGGGCTCGATCTGAATGAAGGTAACGATGAGGAGGATGTCGACGACGAGGAAGGCGGGAGGAACGAAGATCAAATCTCAGAGCCCATTCCAGACGACGAAGGCGAAGACGCCGGCAACCCTCACGCTGAGGGTCACCCCGAAATCGACGAAGAGATGGTCAACGACGAGGAGGACGAGGATGTCCTTGAGACTGGCGCAGTCCACGAAGGCGCTGTCGTTGAGCAAAGAGACGATACTCCCGACGACGAAGAGCAAGAAGAACCAGAAGGACCTCGAGTGGACAAAATGAACGACACGAATTCGAGGCAGGAAGCGTTTGGGGTCAAGGCTAAAGACGGTACCGACAACATGAAGGAGCATGTCAATGATGGGGACGACAATGGAGAGGAAGATGGGGACAAGGGGAGGACCAAAACACTGGCACCAGCGATCACGAAAAGCCTCCCGATCTTTCGTCAGGATCTGGCGGGAACCAAGGCATCGGAGGACAACGCGAAGAAGGACACGGCTTCGAGGAAACGCCAGTTCCGACGCAAGCAGCACCCAACCCATTCAAGAGCCCCGGAGATGCCACAAAATTCTGGCATAAAAAGTTGAAAATTGTTGAAAGTGGGAAGGACGCGCCAGAAGAAGAGGATGCAACTGGCAATGACACTAATGAGGACGTGACTGAGACAAGAAATGACGGCGAATTTGAGTACGCCGATGAAAATGAAGCCAACGCGGGCCAAGTGTTAGGAGAAGCAATAGAGGAATCCACTACTGCCTTTGAAGACCAACGTCCAGTTGATGAAGGTGATCAGGGAGAGGAACCAGTAGACAAGGTAAACCCAGGATCTGAACAAGAAGACCCGCAAAGTGAGCAAACATCCTCCAGAAAAGCCAGCAAGCCAACAGCATTGTCCAATGCAATGGAAGGTGACCCTGAAGATGAGGACGACGAGGTTCTTGGTGACGAAACGGAAGAGCAGGATGAACCCAGGAAAGACACGACCGAATGTGACAGCATGGATGTGGATGGCGACCAGTCGGAAGAACGAAGCAACCAGGTCGTTTCCGACTTGACCCAGCTCCATATCGATGATGATGCCAACTTGTTGGACCAAGCTAAGATCATCGAAGAGGATGGAATAACTAGAATCAGTTACGAGGAGGCGGCAGCTTCTCGAGTGCGTTGGAACGCTGTTGCTGGAGAAACCCACAACTTGGCTCGACGCTTGTGCGAAAAGCTTCGTCTCGTGATGGAGCCTCTCTTGGCGACAAAGCTCAAAGGAGACTATAGGACTGGGAAGCGTATCAATATGAAGAAGGTAATTGGATATGTTGCAAGCGGTTATCGGAAGGATAAGATTTGGCTGCGCCGAACTAAACCAGCAAAGCGAAATTACCGCGTCTTGTTGGCAGTGGACAACTCTGAGAGCATGCACAGGAGTGGTGCAGGCGATATGGCCCTCGCGGCCATGGCGACCTTAGCTGTGGGTATGAGCCAGCTTGAAATTGGTGAGCTGGGGATAGCTAGCTTCGGAGACGAAATGAGGCTTTTACATCCGTTTCACCTGCCCTTCACGTCCGAAGCTGGACCGGGAATCATCCATAGCTTTCCTTTCGACGAAAAGCGCACCAGAACTGCTCTATGCGTAGCCAGCGCCTTGACAGCAATGGATCTGCATGGCGATCATGCCGCTATGCAATTGATGTTTATGATCTCGGATGGAAGGATTGAACGCGACAGTCGATCCAGTTTGCGACGATTAATGCGAGAGATGGTCGAACGAAACATTTTGCTTGTCATGATCGTGGTCGAGGGTGATAAAAATGAGAAGGAGAGGAGGAGGGACAGCATCGTGCACATGAAGGAGGTGACCTTTGAGAATGGTAAACCGAAAGTGAAACAATTCATGGAGGATTACCCATTCCCTTACTACATAATTCTCGAGGACATGCAAAGCTTGCCGGAGGTATTGGGGGATGCGCTTCGACAATGGTTCGAGATGATTTCGCAACTACAACAACGCTAGACTCCTGCACGACGGATGCATGGATAATCTTGAAGGCGTTGTGTAATGCGTGTTCACTAAAGCACCAGGGTACAATACTAAAGTAATACGTTCACCATCTCTTCTTCTCTGTTGACCTGAGGCGTCCTTAGTTCCTTGGACGGGTATAGGAGGAATAGGTCGCACTACTACAGGACCTGAGCGGAGTATACACTTCAGTACAGGGATTTTCCCGAGAGTCATACAATTAAAGTATACTTTCCGACCTGCCCTACTACTTGTAGTCTAGTAGAGTACGCGAGTCCAGTAAACTTACCTTTTCGAGTCAGTCGCCTGCAGTAGTTGTGTTGGGCTACTGTAGTCTGTAGTACCGGTACCAGGTTGGTATTTGTAGTGTATTTGTAGTATGCAATTGGTACTATGCAAAGCGTATTGGTACGTCAGTACTACAGTAGAGCACGATACTACTACACACTTATGCAGTAGTCTACGCATACAAACGACCAGCCTACCGGTACCAGGTACAAAGTACAAACCGAGATCTGCTTCTGGAGTTGAGTATCGTCGTCTGGGTACTCGTACTAGTAGTACTACTGGTATGACATACCTGGTACTAGTACTTGTACATAACCCGGGAGAATATAAGAGATTTACACTTTTACGAGCTCGGAGGCCACATTGTATAAGAAAACCTTATATTTTTCAGAAGTCCCGGAAGTACTCCTCATATCTTTTTGCGGTGGTATTGCACGTAATTTCTCAGTCACACGAGTCACGAGCGGTACGCTTGGAAAAGTATAAGACTTCGAGCTCTTTGTCTTATACTTTTCCGGTATCGTAGGAGTAGGTACGAACGGGTTGTACTCGCGAGTCGGCAACTTTAGGCTTTTGCACGGTACTGGAGTACTTGGTCTACTACTACTATCAGTAGTACAAATACCACTACTAGTGTCCTACAGTCTACAGTACGGTCAAGTACTCCGAGTACAAGTAGAGTCTAGTAGAGTATTACGAGTACTGTAGTATTTTACAGTAGTTGCTCAAGCTACAACCTACTGTAGTAGAGTATTGTAGATCATTGGTTCTATGGCTAAACTAGATTCATCATCATGGACTGAGCTTTTGCATGGTGCTTTGTCACAATGCTAAAAATATGTATCAATTTTACATGCTGCCATGTTGCTCATGATTGGGGGCAGTCAACCCACAAAACAACTAAATGTTATCCACAAATTGATCACATTGTATACACCAATGCCACCACTTGCTTTATTGCAACACTAGGCTATGATCATGTGTTCAGAGCATCATTTCACACAACCACCAAGACTTCCATGTTCATTGCCAACATCAAGAGAATGAAACCATTGGTAATCATACAAAGCAATCAATTTTTTGCGTAGTAACTTAATGTGCAGTTTCTACGAAGGCTGGAGTTCTCAAATGTAATAATTTCCTTTTGGTGACTGCATGCTTCATTGCAAACAAATAGTACCTTTATACTGGCACTGGCAATTTGCTTGACACTGAATTGGGTTACCAGCAGTACCAAATTATGCTACTAGTCAATGGTACATTGTTTAGTGTTGCAAAACACACATCCATCACATTGAAAATAACTTCAAGAACATCTGTGTCCAGCAATGTCCCCAGTAGGATTTCTGGACCAGTATTAGTCACCAGGACATGCTTTTACACTTTGATGTTGAGTGAAATTTGCAAGGACATCATGTTCTTCTTCATTTGGTCAGATAGCATGGAAAATTAATAACATCACATAGTAGGAAGTGCTCCTAGTAGGAGCTTTTCATGACTGGAAAGTCTATAAAAGGAACAAGCTTTCACATAACTGAAAGGAGGTGTAGTAGAGTTAACAACTCATTGCATGTCATGGCTGTCTATTTGTTGCATACCTACTATTGTGACCAGGCTGTGTTATTTCACATTAATAGCACCCAAAGAGCTTATTCATGAGTTTCTAGATTTCTTCCAAGGCAGAATTTTACATCGATGAATTCATTCAGAAGTAATTTTACAGTGCATAGTGCAGTCAGACCTACATGGAGCTTTCTGATATACTGATCATGAGTACATTGATGCTGATTTCATAAATTTATTCAGTGCTACTATCATGATCAAGCAAATGCGTTTTTTTCTGCCACAAACAACTGCTCATAATCCCTTAAATCCCACACTTAACTATCAATTTCTGCTGATGGGATTTGATGGTTTCTCTGATGATGATGATATTGCCATGCTGATCATGAATATGCACATAACAATTGCGTTGGAGTGTTAGTACTAGAGTGCACTCCACACCATTCATTGACTTGGAAGTTTTCATTTGAGACATTCAATCATACAATGTATGTAAGTATGTACAAAATCAATCCCATCAATCAGCACATACCAGTCAATGACAAGGTACAGTATGCCAAGAACATCAGTTCAAGCCCACTTAAATGTTAAGTTCAATAAAAGAGTACTTGGCCTTTTTATGTTTGTGGCTCAATTGTTCAAGTTCCTTTCAGGTTTGATTGGAATGGTCCAACCGACATCATAGCTATTCATGGTCAACACAACAGCTATTGTAGCTCAAACACCACAGCCCGAAGCTATTGGATGTCAAGATGTCAAGTACCAGGTACACTGACTGGATAGCACAGCAACACTCTAACAACGTACACGAGTCTCCTTTTATCTAATTGAAAAGTGGAGTCTACAGTACTGGAGTACGAGTACCGACACCGTGACGGACAGTTCCGGTTCGTTGTATTCGAGTACAAGTACTACCGGTAGCTAGTAGGTCTGGTACATACCTCCTATGGTATGTACGTACTGCGAGTGCTGTATCTGGTGTATGGCACTGGCAGGAATATCGTGGAGCCAGTATTGGGAAAGGTCGGCCTGTGCGTTTCGCAACGTGAGAAAATAAAGGATGCCGGACAGACCACGAAATTGTATAGACTTTCTTATACTTTTTGTCGAGGCTCCTGGTATGACATACCTGGTACTAGTACTTGTACGTATGCATAGTATGCATGATCCGAGACTCCGAGTATCATGCAATTGTGCTCGGAGTATTGTCCATCGTGCATCGTGCAGTACCGACAACTGGTACCGTACGAGATCACCGTCATCCGAAACGTGTCAGACGACGAACCTTCCAATGAATGATGATGCGAGGCACCTTGAGTTGTGGTCAGCCGTCGACCTTCTGACATTCTAATTGATTGGCTTAGCAAGGATCAGACCCTGACACTCTTTCGACCATGTCTTCTGAAGGCGACGATGAGTATGCGTACGCCAAGAAACTGGTAGTGCGAGCGTCTGAGCGCAAAGCCCTGTTGGGATCAACTGAAAATGCTGATGGCAGTCATCCTGTTGTTGGTGCTGATTTTTCGCATCTGCCGTTGAAGCCAGATCACTTACAGCGCCCTTGTTGGTCATGTCCTGATGGGACAATTTATCTCGAAGCATTTCATGATTTATATACTCAAGCCTATGATTTTTTGGTGGCTATTGCAGAGCCTGTTGCAAGGCCAGAATTCGTTCATCAATACACGTTGACACCATATTCCCTCTACGCCGCTGTAGCGACCAATATTGACACCGACCGCATCATTATGGTTCTCGATAAATTGTCGAAGAATAAGCTTCCAAAAGAGGTCATTAAATTTGTCCGTGATTGCACTCAGAAGTATGGCAAGGCAAAATTAGTGCTAAAGCACAATAAGTTCCACGTTGAGAGTGAATACCCTCAAGTCTTGAGGGAACTGTTGCGAGATCCCGTGATTGCCCAAGCCCGAATCAAAGAGACCTCTGGGAGCATGGACGAACATGGCTTCTTGGTGCAGGGGAAAGCAGAGGAAATGAAAGAGAATCTTCATAACTTGGAGGAAGAAGAAGATTCCGACGACGACGAGGATGAAGCGGCTGTTAAGAAGCCAACTACGGTTGTGAGCTTCCAAATCAAGAGTGAGGCGGTTGAGAAGGTAAAGCGTCAAGCGATAGAATTGGACTATCCGCTCATGGAGGAATATGATTTCCGAAACGATAGCACCAATCCAAACGTGCACCAGTTTGATCTCAAGCCACACACACGAATTCGACGTTACCAAGAAAGGTCCCTGGCAAAGATGTTTGGTAATGGCCGCGCACGATCTGGAATTATTGTTCTTCCTTGCGGAGCTGGAAAGACTTTGACTGGCGTGACAGCGGCGCAAACCATAAAGAAGTCATGTGTCGCGTTATGTACCAACGCGGTGTCAGTGCTGCAGTGGAAGTATCAGTTTCAGCTTTGGACCAACATCCCAGATGATCGAATCTGTGTCTTCACAAGCGACCGGAAAGACCCTATTCATGCGGAAGCATGTGTACTGATCACCACTTACACGATGGTTTCTTTCAGTGGCAAGCGCTCTGATAAATCTCAGGAAGTCATGGACGTCATTACTGGCAGAGAGTGGGGGTTACTCTTGATGGACGAAGTCCATGTGGTTCCAGCCAAAATGTTTCGCCGTGTTGTCGGTTCAGTGAAAGCGCACTGTCGACTGGGCTTGACTGCCACATTGGTGCGAGAGGACGATTTGATTTCTGATCTCAACTTTTTAATTGGACCAAAGCTGTACGAGGCTAATTGGATGGATTTGACAGCACAGGGATATCTGGCCAACGTGCAATGTGTCGAGGTTTGGTGCCCCATGACTGGACCTTTCATGAAGGAATACCTTAGCGCCTCCAACGCTCGTCTCAAGCAGTCGTTATACATCATGAACCCATCCAAACTTCGAGCAACAGAGTTTCTGGTACGCTTCCACGAAGAGCGCGGAGACAAGATTATTGTCTTTTCCGATTTGGTCTTTTCGCTCAAGCTTTACGCCGAAATGCTTTAGAAGCCGCTTATTTTCGGAAATACACCAGAGCGAGAACGCCAAGCCATTCTGGGTACCTTTCGAACAAATGATGCCTTGCGCACAATATGCATATCCAAGGTTGGAGACACGTCAATTGATCTGCCAGAGGCTAATGTCATCATTCAAGTGTCTTCCCACTTTGGGTCACGCCGTCAAGAAGCGCAGCGTTTGGGTCGTATTCTACGCCCAAAATCCTTCACTGCTCGTGATGGGACAAATCGATCGTCGTTCAACGCCTTTTTCTACACGCTTGTTAGCAGTGACACACAAGAAATGTACTACAGTGCGAAGCGTCAACAGTACCTTATTGATCAAGGATATACCTTCAAGATTGTTACCAATCTTTGCGAAAAGGCTGACGAGCTGGCCAAATCCGAGAACTATGCCTATTCTACCCCTCAGCACGACTTGAAACTGTTGCGCCAAGTCATGAGCTCAGAAACGGACATGGAGAAGGACCAACGAGACGAAGATACAGCCATTCGTAAGAACAATGCCGACGGAGCAGCGCTAGCTGATGCAGGCGGCGTCAAGAGGAGTTCGGGGGTCGCAATGTCCTCTCTCAGTGGCGGCAGCGGTATGCGTTACAGAGAAGTGGGCGGGAGTACAAAGAGGCACCCCATGTTTCAGAAGAGACTGCGGAAGTAGATGTTTGCAACAATTCTACTACTAGTAGTGCCGTTCATGCACTTCTAGTGCGCTACAGCACCAGAAGGAAATGTGCCCAACATTCGCTTCGATGGAGTATACCTACTAGTACGCTACAGCAACAGAAGGAATGTGCCCAACATTCGCTTCGATAGAGTATACCCATGTCTGTATCGCATGTTTCTAGAGTGTTATTGGTACCTGGTTGCAACATTTTAAGCCGAAAGAACGGACCACCTCTCAACACAGGCAAGACTATACCAGTGTCGTATTGTACCATGTATCATATATCATATATATAATATATATGATACAATACCCTGGGCGCCGAGCACAGGATGTCTGCTATATACTCCAGTACTGAGTACTATCATACAAGTACAATACTTGTATGAACATACAAGTAGTTTGTACCAGGTACATTGTAGTATCATACTCAGAGTACTAGAGTACTGCATGTATTGGTACCAACGTGCAGACGACAGACCGTTGAAAATGTGATTTTGTCGAGAGACGGGCGGACGTTCCACTGAATTTTTCCACATCTCAAATCTCTCATCGATCAAATGGATCCTCGACTTCCAAGTGTCAAAAACGGATCATCGCTCTTGAGATTGTTGTTCAATTCATATCCCCCCAACGACAATGGCGCGATCGTCGACTATGCTTATTATCATCCTCCTTCTGAAGACGTCAATAGCGCACGAGTTTCGTGTTCACTCAAAGGCGCTCTCGAGAAATAGCGGTTTCCTGAGTTCCGCCTTGGAAAATGACGACCATTTGTTCTCATCAACGGCATTCCAAGTTCGAGGAGGCAGCGATTACTATCGTGGTGATGAACCCGAAGAGAAGGATCTGTACGATGATCCTTATGGTAGAGACACTCGGTATTCATCTGATCGGTACGGAAGTGACGATCCAGCGAGGTCTTACCAAGATGACGATCGATATGGCGGTGACTACGACGACCGAGACTACCGAGATTCTGACAAGGTGAGCCGAGTGAGTCGCTGCTGTCCGACAGAGCGATAGAAACATGACTGACACTGCTCCGTTTATCCTTCATGGTCCTGTTATAGCGGTCCTCCTCGCCATCAATTCCAAATTTACCCAACATTATAAAGAACGGAGATCGACGAATTGGCCTGGCCTTGTTGGGATCTGGTACAGTGTTCACCATGTTGGGCATTTCTCTCTTTTTCAATAAATCCCTGATGCGACTTGGCAACTTGCTGTTTATTGGTGGTGTCCCCATGACGATTGGCCCGGGTCGGACTGCAGGTTATTTTTTCCAACCCAAGAAATCTCGGGCAACCGCCTGTTTGGCACTCGGAATATTCCTGGTCTTCATCGGCAGTCCTGTCTTTGGAATCATCCTGGAAATATTTGGTGTATTGAATCTTTTTGGGAACATGTTTCCCCTTGTCGCCGTAGTTATGAAGCAGATGCCAGTAGTGGGGGCATTGTTTGGTAATGGCGGAGGAGGCAATCGTCGGGCGGCGCGTTCGACCCAGGACGACGAGCGATACGATGATGATCACCGTGACGAGTACCGATACGATGATGACCAATACGGTCGAGGAAGCAGCAGGAGCAGATCATCCGATGCTGACGAGCGAACCGCTGATGGGCGATACTATTAGTGAACTGTCCTTGGGACCGTGTATTGTACTAGAGTCGTACATTACCTGGTACCAGCGTGCTGTCTTTCGCGATGTGATCACAGGTTTACGCAGATATATCGATATATCAGATCCTACGACGTAAGACATAACAGACTTCGAACAAAATGACCGGAAAGGAATTGTTGTGATTGGCCAATTCTGAAATTGACATTTTCTACAATGGATCTCATATGGGATTCAGCTTAAGTAACTTTGCCATCCGAAATGTTTCAGTAATACGTAGGTTTGCATTGCCCCATATCGAAATCGAACGCGCGCCTGTCCCAACCACAAAATCTGGTCCTCGACTCCCCGAAAGGCACCTCTAATCACATCGCACGAAATTGTAGTTTGCTGGGAAAGGATCCAGTTCTAGCACTTGAATGACAACCTTGCCTAGCTCAGTGAGGATTGATGTCCCTCGCGGCTACCCACATGTTTCTTTGCATTCCGAAGACTTCATTGCTGAAGGAAATGAGCAGAACGCCACTGATGAAGACAAGGAAACCACAGTCAGTCACACTTCTAGTCCCAGTTCTATCCCAAACTCAAACTCTGACGCCGAGAGCGGTGCGGCAATCTCCTATTCAATCAATGTACCTTTCGTAACATCAAACGAACGTTTCCATGATCATGGTCTGCCGGGGTCGACGGATCCTCTTGAAGCAGACGTTACTCCCGTTTCTGTAACAGTTTGCGTATCGCCAAGCACAACAGCTGGTGGATCTTCTGCCGATTCCACAGCGGAATTTTCGCCGGATAGAATTTTCCGTCGCAATTCTTGGCATCGACCAGTTTCCTGTCGGCGACATTACCACTTTTTGGCACTCCTTTACACTTTCGGAGCCGTCGCGCTTATTGCCTTGATCGTTCTTCTCACCACTTTCTTTGTGAATCGAAGTACTACGGGCCAGCCTATTGCTCATCCTGCCGCGGATCCCACAACAGATCCTACTGCACCCTCTATTGAAATGCAAAACCAGCTCTTCCTGCGTCTTCGCAGGACATTCCGACAGTATTCCGACCCTTCCACCTTTCTTGTTCCAGACTCACCACAGTCTCGCGCTCTTACTTGGTTTTGGACCTTTTCACAGGATCCGACTTTATGGGAAGAAGAGGAGCACACGTCTCGCTTGATTCAGCGCTACGCTCTTATCATCCTAACCTTCTCGTGCAGCGGCGATGCCTGGTTCAATGTTGACATGCTTGATACAATCGCCTCTCAACACGAATGCACTTGGGCGTACGTCACGTGCGATCAAAATAACAATGTCACCGGCATTGACCTGAAAACGAAGGATTTGACCGGTTCCCTCCCAGAAGAAATCGGAGCTCTGACGAATTTGCGCTTCCTTCGTGCAGCTGGCAATCGGCTGGAAGGGAACTTGCTACCCTTGTCCGTCTACGGAAAATTGTCTGAATTGGAGGAACTCATACTCAGTGTCAACGCTATTTCATCTTCGATTCCAACTGAGATTGGGCTGCTCTCTGACTCGCTGATCAAACTCGATTTCGCTGTCAACTTCATCACCGGGAAAATCCCAGAGGAGCTCAAGCTCCTCTCGAAGCTCAGATTCATCGACGTGAGTTCAAATTACGAGCTTGGCGGGAGAATTTTCGACTTTATCCCCTTTTGGCCAAACCTGAAAGAGCTATACGTCGGACAGACCAAATTCACAGGATCCTTGGCCCCAGGGACAATCGAACTGCACATGACAAATCTCATCGGTCTAGATGTCCGAACCCTGCCACAATATCCTACCATTCCCACAACTATTGGTCTCCTGACAAACTTGAGCCAATTGCGATTTGGTAGTTGGTCGGACGCGCTGTCTCCTATGCAGGGAACAATCCCCACCGAGATAGGACTTCTGCAGCGCCTCACATCATTGGTGATTGGAGAGTCGCATATCACCGGTACCATTCCTACCGAGGTTGGTTTAATATTGAATATGACAATGTTTGTGGTGGTCAACAGTCAGCTCTCCTCCACCATTCCCTCGGAGATGATCGTACTCTCTAACCTACGTGAGTTAGTTGTGGCCGGAAATCACCTTTCTGGCACTATTCCCTCGGAGCTGGGACTCCTCTCCAATTTGAACGCTATTTTCATCGAGCGTAATGAACTCATGGTCGTTCCTAACGAGTTATGCCATCCTGGTTTGGAAGTTTCCTACAGTTGCGATCAAGTTTGTACTTGTTGTCTTGCTGTTTGTATTGCAGTTCCTGGATTGTAAGACACCCGACACACTCGTTTCAGATTCTTTTCTTCACAACGTAATACATACACCGGGTGAATTAAGCACACACCACACAACACATTTATCGGCATTCCCGAGAACTCAAGGGGCGAATCACAGGGCTGCAACTGTGGGACACAAATGCTCATCCAGGCTCACATTACATCCATAACACACCGCACACCGCCCACCGCCATCTTCTCCTGCTGGAGTTGTCCACAAGGGCAGCAATCACATGCATCAAATCCGAATCAGCATTAGTTCAAAGAAATTATATGCATATGTCTGTCTTCTCTGCGTGCATGAATGTAGCAAGTCTAAAACGGTTATGATATCTACTTAGTTCGTGGGAGTCGCTCTTGCCCAGGCATTACTGTCATTTATTCACGCAAGCCTGGAGAGCTGATTCTCCATAATATCGGCCAGAGTTTTCAAGAACAAGGCAGCATCTGACCCATAGATTTGACGGTGATCGCACGTGAGAGTGACCTTCATCTTTTTCACCTTCTTCATGCCAAGAACCGCTGCATAGCATGGGACAATAAATTCTTGAGTTCCTCCAATGGCAAGGATAGCCCCGGTCCCGGCAGGGAGAATGGCACCGAAATCGGTGACACCAAACATACCCATGTTGGAGATGGTGAACGTTCCAGAGTTGTATTCATCGGGTGCCAGACCTCCTGTCTTGGCCTTGCCGACGAGTTCTTTCCAGTTCTCGCCGAGCTCCAACATGCTTCTCTCGTTGGCGTACTTGAGAACCGGAGTGATGAGACCACCTTCGATAGCAACTGCCATGGCAATGTTAATGTCTTTGTTGTACCTGATTCCGGGAGCACCGCCCTGTTCGTCGTATGAACTATTGATGAGGGGGTGTTTCTCAATGGCAAGAGCAACGGCCTTGGCGAGCATGGCTGATACTGTGACGCCGCTAGGCTTGAGTTTTTGGTAAAGATTGTCAAAGTTGTCCATTTCAATTTCGCGGCTGACGCGGAATTCCGGGATCGACAGGGTGGCCATCATGTTGTTGCTCACGGCTCGTTGCATTCCAGTGAATGGAACAAAACCGGTTGGAAGTTCAACGGATGGAGAGCCAGCAGACACGGGAGCTTTCTTGCGTTCCGGTTCCTTTTGGCCGGATGCGATCAGAACATCATCCTTTGTGACACGGCCGAATTCTCCAGTTCCCTTGATTTTTGAAATGTCAAGCTTGGCCTTCTTGGCCAAGGCTCGAGCCGTGGGAGTTGCAGCCACGACGCCGGCAGCTGGAGTCCAGGCAGGGCTGGCAGCTGCGGCCGCAGCCGCTTTTTTGGGTGGAGCGGACTTGGCAGCCGCGCCAGATGATGAAAAGGCCTCGACATCTCCGGCTGTGATTCGTCCGTCAGGACCAGTTCCTGCAACGAGACTAATGTCAAGACCGAGTTCCTCGGCTCGCTTCTTTGCCAACGGAGATGCCACGACGCGTTCTCCCGTGGCAGCAGCGGATGCACCAGCAGCAGCTTTTGGCGCAGCGGCCTTGGGAGCAGCCGCAGCTGGGACAGCTGCCACAACGGCAACGGCAGGAGGAGCAGCACCGGAAAGAGTAGCAGCGTAGGCTTGAAGGGCTGGGATGTCCGCCTCGTTTTCGGCGATCAATGCGACAGGGGCACCAACAGCGCCGACTTCGCCTTCTCCGGTAATGATAGCAGCCAAGAATCCGTCTTCAAAGGCTTCGACATCCATGTCAGCCTTGTCACTCTCCACGACCATAATGGCTTCGCCTGCCGAAATCGCATCACCCTCCGCCTTGAGCCAAGAAACTACCTTACCCTCCTTCATGGTTGACGAAAGGGCAGGCATGTCGATTTGGCTGAAAGGCACCTCTGGTGCGGCGGCCGATGCACCTAAAGCAGAATCGACAGTGGTTGGTACAAAGGGTGGTGATGATGAAGATGATAATGACGATAATGATGATTGAGACTTGTAGGTCTCAAGATCCTGCTCAGTTGCGACGAAAACGCCAACTGGAGCACCAACGTCAGCTGTGGAACCGGCGTCGACAAGAATCTCAGCGAGATATCCATCTTCGAATGCCTCGACGTCCATGTCGGCCTTGTCACTCTCCACCACCATAATTACTTGACCAGTTTCACAGAAATCGCCTACATTTTTGAGCCATTCAACCACTTTGCCCTCACTCATGGTCGAAGACAGGGCAGGCATGAATATTTGTGTTTGAGGTACAAGAGACTCACCTGAAGAAGGAGGCGTAGCGGCAGCGGAAGAAATCTCTGCAGCAACCGCCGGCACTGGAGCAGCGCCATTTCCTCCATTGTAGTTGGCAATGACACTGTCAATCTCCTCCTCGAGTGCCGAGACCAGTGCAACCACGTCTCCGACAGTGGCCGATTCCCCTCACCGGTGAGGATTTTTGCCAAATATCCGTCTTCGAATGCCTCCACGTCCATATCGGCCTTGTCACTCTCAACGACCATGATGGCTTCACCAGCCTCAATTGCATCTCCTTCGCTCTTGAGCCACGAGACGACGCGTCCTTCCTTCATGGTGGATGACAGAGCCGGCATGGTGATTTTGATGGCCTCTGCACAGAGTTGAGTGGACGAGACTGGGGTACTGTGGGAGGTCTGGAGTGTCGACGACTGACCTATCCTTTGGCTCATGGTCGACGACGCGGAAGAAGGCGACGGAACAATTGCAAAACTTGCGGCGGGTGTTGCCGTGCTCAAGACGGCAACAACTGCTGTAGCAGCAATGAGACGGGCGCCGTTGATAAATATCATGTTTGTTTTATTAAATGATGATCTTCTGTTGATATCAGAGATACTGAAGTAAAGCTAAAAGTTGACGAGGGGATGTGATGGTTGCGACTTCGACTGCGGATTACAGTCGTCGTCGGCAACCGCAAACGGAATCACGGTGGAAGCGTGATGGCATCGATTAACGCGTACGTGTCCTGTCATCCAGGTTACTTCACAATCTCAAATGCCTCCCAAAATGCAAATTTACTGTCGCACTGTCAAAGGACATTGGACTGGATGGCAACAAAAAAGGAAAATATGGGATGTCGGAACTAAGCGATCTGTGACGTATGTCATACTCGCACGAGTTTGATGTCGATTTAAGATACACACCCACACCAACTTGGCGAGGAGTACATATCGTACTTGAACCAGGTGTCAAATGAATTGGTACCACTACTGCTACGCAATGTACTTACCAGTATATCTCCTACTGATACCAGCGACACATACCAAGTTGTGCATAGGAAGATGACAAGTACGATTCGGCGTGGGTGATGTAGGCTACTGTATCAGACAGATAAGAGGACGACATTTCACATACCAATTGTACAGTACTTCAACGAGCACATTCAAGCCTACCGGAGTACCACTTGACTATGTCGTCAACGGTAAGATCGTCGCTTCAGCCTCACCGATGATCGTCGTCAATTCCCACACACATTTTTGTCACACCTCACACTCTGCACCATCACGAAGTCTCGAAACGATGAAGGTTGCTACTCTTGTCCTCGCCGTCGTCACTAGTGCTACAACGCTAGTTTCAGCTTTTGTTGCTCCTCAGACATCTGCTGCCTTCAGCAGTGCAGGCGTGGGCACTAGCAGACCCTCGACCACACGAGTTTGGGATGCCAAGGATGTATCTGCCTTGACCAAGGACTTGACAACGGTGTTTTCCTCCGAAGATATTGATAAGATTTTACCACATCGGTATCCCTTTGCATTGGTTGACAAGGTCATTGAGTACGAAGCTGGAAAGGTACGCTGCGGAAAGAATTCCACGTTCCAAACGCCATAGCACTAGCAAAAAGAGAGGTCTACACTACCGGTTGGGGACACGTCCATCACAATCACTTCATTTTCCTCACAATATGCGTTTGTCGTTTCCTCCCATCACCTAAAACACAGAAAGCTGTAGGGATCAAAACCGTCACAAAGAATGAACCACATTTCAATGGTCACTTCCCCGATCGTCCCATCATGCCCGGAGTCATGCAAGTTGAAGCACTGGCACAGCTCGCCGGTATTGTCTGTCTCCAGATGGAGGGTGACTCGCCGGGGGCAGTCTTTTTCTTCGCTGCTGTTGACGGTGTCAAATGGAAGAAACCTGTCATCCCAGGTGATGTTCTAGTCATGGAAGTGGAAATCACAAAGTGGAAGGCTAAGTTCGGAATCGCGAAGGCCACGGGAAGGGCCTATGTGGATGGAGAATTGGCAGTAGAAGTGGACGAAATGACATTCGCTCTTGCAAAGTAAAGAAGAGCGTGCCGGCGCACACGCACATGCTTCCGCAACATTCACTGAAGCTCCGCTACAACACGTTAGAACCACATAGAAAGTCATATCTACTACTGGTAAAATCCCATCTATGTCATGCATGTATTGTCTGTTTCAGGTCAGTCAGTTTGTGTGTGTCAATGGTTTAAACACCATCTTACTGGATGACAATTTCCTTGGTTGATGTCTCTGCGAAAAGGCTGATATCCACAGCTGGTCGGAGCTTGCAGCATTCTTCAACGGCATCGTGGACCTTGTGAACCTTGAAAGCCTCAATCAATTCCGTATTCACAGGTGTACCGCTATCGACGGCTGTGTACGCCAGCTGGTCCAAAATGTAGTCGAATCGAGGAGCCCACTTGCGAGATCCGGTCTTGGCAGTGAACGAGCAGTTGTCCACCATGAATGCAACTCCACGGTAGTGCATGTAGGGGCACAACGAATCGACAGCCTCAATGACGGACTCATTGACAACTTCCGAGTACGGATGGCCGGCCTCGAGGAGGACATCGCACTGGGCCATCATGGTGGCAACATAGACACCCGCCGTGAAGGGGTTCACGGGGATCTTGTCATCGTCACGGGCCGCGCGGACCTTCTCGCCAACCTTCCATGTGTCGGTTCCATCGATCTTTCCGACAGGGAACTTGCGAATGCGCTCTCCGTGCATAATCACAGTGCGGATCTCGTTTCCACACGCCACCTCGTCGTAAATTTCTTGAAGAATTTCCTTGGCAGGCAGGTACGATGCCGAGTAGGCAATCTCAAAGGTCTTCTTGTCCGCAGCGTTCATCTTGTCGTACACAGCTCGGATTCCCTCGGTAGAGATGGTCTTGACAATCTTTCCAGTGATGGACTCACTGGATTCCAAAAAGGCCTGTTCTGCAGTCATGCCCTGACGCTGGTAGCGACGGTAGAGGGACTCGACGATACCGTGCACGGCACCCAAGAGAATACCACGTTCACCAAAGATATCGGACTTGTATTCCGAGCGAAGAGTAGTCTCAAACATGAAAGGAGAGCCGAGGGCGACACCCCAGCCCAGAGCGAGCTCCGTGGCCTTGCCGCTCACGTCCTGGTGAACTCCAAATGAGGCGTTGATTCCGGCACCGTTGACTTCCTTACCTTGTTCGTAAAGACGACGGACGGATGGCCCCATACCCTTGGGGCAGACGGCGATGACATCCATATCAGGAGGGAAGGATTCACCAATGGAATCGAGGTATCCGAGAAGGAAACCGTGTGAAAGTCCCAAAGTTGCGCCGGGCTTCATGGCAGCAAAGATTTTCTTGTACAGCTTGGCCTGGGCAGCGTCCGAAATAAGAAGGATGACAAGGTCAGATTGCTTGATGACGTCGAACATCTCGCCGAGGGTTCCATCGGCCTCCGAGAAACCACATTCCTTGGCTTCTTCGAAGGATGAAGATCCCTCTCGGAGACCAATTGACACGGTAATAGAGGCACCCGCTTCGTTCAAGGAGTCACGAAGGTTCTGAGCTTGGGCTGGAGCCTGGGATCCCCACCCGATGACACCAATCTTCTCAATTCCCTCGAAAGCCTTGGGAAGGAGAGGGAACAAGTCACGTCCTCCCTTAACAATAACCTCAGTGGTATCGGCAAACGTGACTTCTTGTGGGGTAAACACGTTGGAAGAGAAGCTGCAACACAAGGAGACAAGCGTTAGCTTCGATTGTCATGGATGCTTAACACAAAAGTCGGCAGTATGCAGTTTTGATAATGGTCGACCATCGACATGGCCAAATTTGGTAACACAAAGAAGACTCAGAAGAGCAATAATGATTCCGGATGCAGCTTATTCCTCACGGAGTTCAGTAGAGGGAGCTTGTCTATCGTCATCGTCCATTTTGTTACCAAAGTTTCGCAGGATCCATTAACAACAGCAGCGCTCATCGCCTATTCGTTAGCCCTCCCGCCGAAAAAGTGCAAGGACGCAAGTCAGGGCGAAACTTTCTTCCTGCACACTTACGCCATTTTCAAAGACGATTGTTGTTGAACATTAATGGCACCTTTTGGCATGAAAGCGGCGGGGGCGAATGCCGTGGCCGAAGCCATCATGAAGGCGGAAAGAGCAACGGAAAGCTTCATGGTCTTTTTCCTGTTTCAAAACTAGATGTGGGGAGATTTTGCTTCGTTGGATGGGTCGCACAGCGTGTGTGTGTGTGGTCCGCAGAGCAGAGCACAAGCACCTTCGGGCAACTCGAAATTGAATCTCGATGTTTCCCTTCATTGCCTCCTCGTGTCCACAGAAAACACTGACTATGGCCAGGCGAAACGTTCTGTCGGCTGTCGGGTATTATGGAGCACCGTATCATTCCCGTAGCCCGTACTAGTACCCTGTAATGGAGTAATAGTACTCAGTACCACCGGCTTCCGGTACTGGTACAGGTATACTGGTATGAAGCATAGTCACATCAATGTCACGATTCACGATTGAGAACGTTACCTGGTAGTGTCACACATACACAATCTGCTACGCTGGTAGATGTCATAGACGACATATGAATACATTCTGTACCGGTAGTAGTATAAATTCAATACGATTAGTACACAGTATCTGCAGTATGCATACTTGTACCGGTGGTACCACATAAAAATGGCTTGGAACCAATAGTTTCACAAGAGTTATAAATTACTGTATCTCCGTAGAAACATAAATGTTCAACGAACGGTTCTTATATCTTTGATCCTTCATCTGCTTGTCAACAGCAATGAGGAATGATCAAAGTACTGGGAGCAAGATCCGAATTGCCTATCGATGATAAACAAGTCTTCGTTTTTCATTTACTGGCTCAAAGTCGTGTATAAATATTAATACATATATAGATAACTAGTGGGTGCCTCCCAATTGGTCGGACTTTTGGAATACGTGTACGGTAAAAACGAAAAAACCCACGCCTCCCAATCGGTCGGACTTTTGGAATACATGTACGGTATGGGTTGTGCACGGTTGTGTGTAGTGGCAAGCGTGCTGCAAATGATGTGTTTTACAACACAATTAGATGAGGAAAAAAAGTGACAAATTCATAGAAATTTGCTAATTTAGATTGCCAAAATACACAGTATTGAAGTTGTTTACAAATCCTGTTGATGATACTGAGGGCACAGTTTTGATATCAGGACCTCCTTATAAACAATGTTGTGCAGAAGATGACCATCAGTAAATATGAAAAGATCATGTGGGTTACGAACTCTTGAGAGAGCAACGTAAAGCTGGCCATGTGCAAATACACCTTGTGGCAAGAAAATGCCAACTCTTCGCAATGTTTGACCTTGACTCTTGTTGATCGTCATTGCATATGCTGGTTGAACTGGAAACTGACGTCGTTTGAAGACAAATGGCAGCTCATCTTGAGGTGATAGGAGAGCAATCCGTGGTATGTCCACAATTTCTGCAGTGGTAGGAATCAAACACTGGAGGACAGACTGTGAGATACGGCGAACAATGAGGCAGTGCCATTGCTGAGTGTGCTTGATAGGTTTCGAGCAGCATGACCAACATGCCTTTTTCAGAGTGAGGCAATGTGGTGGAAGGCCAGATAGCTCCAAAGAGTTCAGGAATTCAGGAGGATAGAGGGTATGTGCAGGATCATTAGGTTCCTCAGATATGATGTTGTCAATACTGAGAAACACATGTTCATCATGAGGTAGCCTTGAGGTTACCATATCATTGATTCTTTGAACATCTTTGTTTTTAGGACATAGAATAGCACGTTCAGACCAATAGGCTGGTTCATTGGAAGAAAAATCATCAAACACATGCTCAACCAGTTCGTTTGTATCCTGAGGCTGGAATATATAAGATGGTAGATTTATTGGGGAAGGCTCCATATCCTCGCCGATCCTCAACAGGAAAGATGCAAAATGGGAAAGTACTTCTTGGAACTCTGGGTTAGCATTTGTGTTCTGTAAGTCCATTCGCAATCGCATATTTTCAGAGAGTTGCATTACATTCACAGATGATGTTTGCCAGACTTTGGATTGTAGGACAGTTGAATGCACAGTGGTAGCTCTTCCAGCATGGCGTAGTATGGGAAGCACTTGACGAAAGTCACCACCCATGACGACAACCAAGCCACCAAATGGAGCATCATTACGTTCAAGTAAATCACAAAGAGACTGTGAAAGAACATCAAGACCAACACCCTTAAGCATTGTGATCTCATCAATGATCAAAATCTTTGCAACCTTCATAACTTCTGCCTTCTCTTTTGATAGGTTGCACATGGATGTTTCATATAATTGAATTGGAAGCCCGGATATATAGTGCAGAGTACGGCCCAAAGGGGCAAAGTTTGAGGCAGCAATGCCTGATATGGCCGTTGCAAGGGCAACCTTCCCTTCACTGCGCACCTTGGCAAGGATCATCCTGAACAACTCCGTCTTACCTGAGCCTGCAGGTCCATCAACAAAATAAACATTTTTCTGATTTTCAGTACCAGCATTGTTGTTCACAGAAGCAAGTACAGCATCAAAAATAGCACGCTGTTCAAGATTCAGGAGAGGAGGCGATCCAGCTGCTGTTGAATATCAGTGTTGGATGATGACAGCTGCAATTCTAACAAATGGTTGACTGAATTGTTGTCCATGGCACTCCCATGCTCCTCAACCAGAAGTGTGCGGAGGGATGGTATCCATTCGAATACAGAACGGCTGTGCATTATCCCCAGAAGGGCATCAAGTTTACGCACAAGGAGGTCCTGCAGGTGTTGTTCACTAAGGCTGGGTTGACGGTGTGCATAGTCTTCTGACAGGGCAGCCCAGTGAGAGTCATAGAGTGACCTTGGGTCAGAGACATCACAGTTGAAGAGGATGATTGCAAAAGTCTTCTGAGCCTTGCTGGGAGAGTGTCTGTGTGGCTTCCTGCATGGCTCGATGCCACTCAGTATCATCATCTAGAAGACCCAATGTACGACAGGCATCTTGAAATGTTGGACAAAGTACATCATCAACGGTTCGTAGAGCTTCAAAGCTTGTTGCACCTTTCACTACAGTCAACATCCTTCGCAGGAAGTATCTCTCACCAGAAGAAGGGGAAGCACTGTAGAGGCGAGACACAGTGGGGAATGTCTGCCGGTGATTGGAGCGTCGTACCCAGCACTTCTCGACACCAGCACTTTTCCATGTGTAGTGTTGTGGGATGTCATGATAAAGGAACTGGCGAGCATACTGATCATGCCGATTGAGGTCCAACCAGGCAGTCAATTGTGTACAGGGTGGTCCTCTTGCAAGCACTTGAGCAACATTTTCATTTTCCTCAAAAACCACTGATTGCTGATTGGGAAGATGGAACATTAGGCGCATCACATTGGGCTTCTCTGAATGTAGACGAAGGCTGAAGAGGCGCCAGCATGCCTCTGATGCAGAGACATAACGTCCATCAAGATAGAGCTTGATCTCATCAACATCTTCCCCCATCTGGACTGCAGCACGGTCGTGTCCCTTGTATACATACTTGTAGAGGTACTTGACGGCCTGCACTGAATTGCACACCTCAACATTGATATGACAATCATACTTCTTGGTAAGATGGCAATTATATGGCACAACCCAGCGGTTGTCCAACTCAGCTCCTCGAACAGTTACAGTCCTTCCATCATCACGTCGATGATATTGAGGAATCCATCATCATTGAGTGTTGTCTCATCTTGAAAGGGCCGGGATACTTGTCCTTGCATTCACCTGCTGGCTTTGTAGAACTATTACAACACTTCAAATTTTTCCATCGATTGGGAAACTTTGGTGCCACAGGGCCCATGCAACATACACCTCTTCACAGTTGCAAAAGTTCAGGATCTATCAATGCATCTGGGATCTCAGCTGAAACAATATGGTCAATGTCAGATTCTGTGCGCGGTTTGTCATTCTCTGCCAAAATGACCAGTACATGTGCATGTGGCAATCCTCGCTTCTGAAATTCGATGGTGTAGATAGCAGCCACAACCCTTCCAAGCACTTGCCGCTTCTGGAGGTCAAACATCATCTCTGTAAATTTGAGATGGAACACTCGTGCCACCAAATCTGGTCTGTCATTTACAGTTTGGCCAGGAAGAAGGTTTTCAACAACTTCTGGCCACTGCGGATTGGTTGTCATTGTAATAAAGAGGTCTGGCTTGCCCATTCGGCGCACAATTGCCAATGCATCCTGGCAAAGCTGGTGCATGTTTCTTGCACTTCAATGTGAGATGAAGGCAGAATGATTCGTCGCCCCAGCTGTCGAGTGTTTGTCACATCCTCACCAGCAACAGCATCTGCAATGCCTTGATAAAGTTCAGCACGCAATCTTGGTTGATTAAGACGGATGAAATTAAGACGGCCTTGTTCCACTTGGGCATAGCAGTCCACAATGTATTGGTGAAACAGCTTCCTGCAAAGTGAAGGTGATTGGAGAACTGAGCAGCAGGTCGTACAAAAGCCGAAATGCAGCATGCATGAGGCAAGTTAATCTTGTCAAATGTGGAGTCGTAGCATTTGGACCAGTTTGCATCATGCCAGGATGCCAGCCTCTTGGGGAGCCTGTTGGAAAAAGTACATATGCCAGTGGAGAATAGTCGGGATGGAGCTCTGAGATTGACTGAATTGCTCCAGCGAAGCAATACTCGAATATCACGGTTACCTGAACCTTCGTCAGGAAGAATCACAGCTACCTCACTGGAACTTGGTGCATTGTACCGTCTGTTGTCCAATTCAGGTTGATCCAGGATATGCATTGCAACATTGTGGCCAGGCAATTCAACATCATGATTACCATCAGTATTACTGGCCAAGGTTTCCTCATCAAGAGCTTGCTTGAATAATCCATACAGCCGGTTTTGATTCTGAATCATTTGCTGCAATAAAACCAAAGTATTCCTGTCCAAGGTATTCAAATGATGTAAACGATTGTCCACCTCATGGTTAGTGTCATAGAAATAGAGTTGTGCAAAAGCAGGATGCTGTCCAGGTTCTGGGAGCAATGATCCTAACCGTGGTACATTGAGCCATGAATGCGAAAAGTATAAATTCCACAACTCCTATCAATCAAAGCATCATCCACATTAGCGCCTATTGAGGCAAAACTCAAGGCAGAGTTGTAGGCACGGATGTGTGGCATGAACAATTCATGTGCATGAAAAGATCCATCAACACATTTGGTGTGGGATCGAGAGGAGGAGAGATACCTTGCCCTTGGCACAGCAAGATGAAAAGTAGCCCCTTTCAGACCTTGATTCATTTGGAAAATGCAGTGCAGAGCAGCCCTGACATTCAACTGTGCATGGGCCAAGGACATGACGTGCTGGAGCAGGAGCAGATGAATAGGCTGCGCCATTGGTGCGTTGGCAACTTTGGCGTGTTTGTCTCATGTGCTCTTGGTGCTGAGTGGTGATGGCAGCCATCTGTGTGGCAGCAACAGGGTCACCTTCTTGAGATCTCTGGAGGCGCTCCAGGCGTGTTTGTCTCATCTGCTCTTGGTTCCTAGTGGTGATGGCAGCCATCTGTGTGGCAGCTACAGGGTCACCTTCTTGAGATCTCTGGAGGCGCTCCAGACGTGTTTGTCTCATGTGCTCTTGGTGCTGAGTGGTGATGGCAGCCATCTGTGTGGCAGCAACAGGGTCACCTTCTTGAGATCTCTGGAGGCGCTCCAGACGTGTTTGTCTCATCTGCTCTTGGTGCTGAGTGGTGATGGCAGCCATCTGTGTGGCAGCAACAGGGTCACCTTCTTGAGATCTCTGGAGGCGCTCAGACGTGTTTGTCTCATGTTCTCTTGGTGCTGAGTGGTGATGGCAGCCATCTGTGTGACAGCAACAGGGTCACCTTCTTGAGATCTCTGGAGGCGCTCCAGACGTGTTTGTCTCTTCTGCTCACGGTTCCTGGTGGTGATGGTGGCCATCTGTGTGACAGCAACAGGGTCACCTTCTTGAGATCTCTGGAGGTGCTCCAGGCGTGTTTGTCTCTTCTGCTCACGGTTCCTGGTGGTGATGGCGGCCATCTGTGTGGCAGCTACAGGGTCACCACCTTCTTCTTGGGACAGGTTGCAAGTTTGGCACGCCTTTTCCTTGCTGCAATGGCAGCTGGCTTTGTTGATAGTGAATGTTTACTTGGGTGTGACATAATGGTTATATGCTGATTGGAAAGAATTGGAAGCAAGGAATTATGTGAGCGGTACAATTACTGTAGGTGTATGAGGTACTGAGTCTACAGTACAGCGTACAGTACCATACTGTACAGTACTGAGTACATCTTATAGTGAGTGAGTGTATGAGGTACTGGAGTACAATGTAGAGTCGTAACAGGGACTACAGTACAGCCAGCGTACAGTACTGTGCAATGACCACCAATAATACAACTTCACGACGCAACCCGCCGTTAATTAAGCGTTATTTTCAAAACCAAAACACCCACCGTTAATAAAACGTTATTTGAGTAAGGGATGGCTTTTGTAATCAAAAAATTTGCGTTCATGGGGGGGCCAAGCACCAATACTGGCGAAGCTTCTTGGTTACTGTTACTTTCAGTACTCAACCCTGGCGAAGCTCCGTAGTGAAAAAATTCAGACAGTATTCATTTGATCCAGTACCCCAGAGTGGTCATACTCCGTAACAGACGGACGCACGCACGCACACACGCACACAATTAATTTATAATATAGTAGGATATTTTATATTCCGTTCTTTTTTTTTTTCACAAGAGTTTGATGAGTGAATCGTCAATCGAAATTCGTATTGGTACAGGGTTTTGTACGAGCTGTTTGTACCACACAGTGTAGAACGAACGCCAAGTGGAATTCTTTCAAACGTATGAAAATATACAGAACTGTAGCTTGTAGAAATTGGGAGGCATCCTCGACATGTGAAAATGGTCGTGCAACAATGTTTTGACGGCTCATCTACAGTATGCGTTTTCTAGAGAATTGAGCATTTAAAATTCTTTCCTATCAGCAGAACATATCTCTATTGGTTATCTGAGGAGAGCTTTATAATAGGTCACGGTGTGAAATTATGGAAAATGGATTGTTTTTGTGTAGAGTTCCTTGAATTTCACAAGAGATTGGTTCAAAGCCAATTTATCGGGTCAAAGCCATTTTTATGTGGTACCAGGTATCATTGAAGAGGCAAGACGAGAGACGCGAGACATGGGCTGTGTAGACGCTGTTCGCATAAAGTATGCATACAGGCAGGACCCGGGACACCCACTGCAAAGTACCAGTTGTAGAATTCAGATGCTAGCTACCGAAATTCTCAGCAAAGAGCTACAAGTACCACCACCACTGGTAAACTTCAGTTCAGTGACGAGCATGCTACTAGTTAGTGTACGGTTGATTTCTGCCAGTGTGGAGTGTGGAGTACCTGGTGTACGGAGGTGCTACTTACAACAAGTACTACCTATGCCGCAAGTTGGATCCTGAAAAAAGCCTCCTGGCATTGTATGACATAGTGGAGGGAGAGCAATTGTTTATGCAATGTGTCAAATTAAAACCCTTGCCTTGCTCAAAAAAGCCCAGTCTTTCTTTGTTCTATGCTGCCGAGTGACCATAGTTGTTGTAGCATTTGATAGTTCCTTGTCTGTAGAGTGCTGGTCAGTGAGTACTACTAGTTGTGTTGCCCGTTGTCATAGTCTACTACCAGTCTGCTTTCCTTGTTTGTTGCTGCTGGATGATCATAGATGTGCTTGCTGTTGATTATTGTTCATAGAGTGTCAATGCAATTCCAGCAGCACTACTGTAGTCTACATTAGTTGTTGTTTGTTCTCACTGGATGACGACGGATGATGCATCTATGCTGCCACCACAGCTGTTGACTCTCATCCGTAGATTTGCTGAAATGCACAGTACAAACAGGACTGCCAGAACTTGTTCTTTGCAGGATCCTGACCAGCCACAGATGATTTCACTGTTGATGGTTATCTGTTGAGTGTCAAGAATGCAGCACTAGTAGCAGATATGCCAAAGCCTTCCCTATTCATTATTTGCTGACTGATCCCTAGAGTGTGAATGCCATAGTAGCAGGACTACCATACTAGTCTAGTAGTGCATGTATGATGACGCTGTTGATTGTCATCTTTGGAGTGAAAGTGATATTGCTGTCTTTTTTGGATGACCACTGGTTGATGGCGCTGTGCCTCCTACTGCAGTACTGTAGGAGTCCGTAAAATTGCACGAATTGTGACTGAGTTATGACTGATATGGTAGATCTCGGATGCTAGCTACCGATTTTATTTCAACCATTCTACCACCAGCAACGTACACGGTGCTCAGCACCGCGAGGGGTACCCCAGCTACCACCAAATAGGCGTACGTGAAAGTTCTGAGCTGTTTTGTAGGGGTGTCCCGGGTCTATACAGGCGGGGTCCTCCGAGTACGTAGGACAACAGGACAACGCCACAAGGTTCCCTTCTCTCTGGGATTGGATCTTACGATCCGGCACTGACGAGACTGAGAGATGAGAAAGTCATCGGATTTATCGACAACTACAAGCGATTCGCCTTAGTACCTTCAGGAGTTGGTGAATGACGAACTCCTGAAGTCCCTGACAAACTAGTGAACTGAATTCTCTACGATGGGTCGAGCAGTGTCGGGAGGAGGGAAACGGAAACCTGCGGCGGCGAAAGCCTCCCGACAAAGTGCAAAGGTATCTCGCTATCGGAGACCACAAACACACACGGCAAGGGTACCCTTTACGCCGATGAGAAACAACGCCAAGCGCGCGGTTCGATTTGTTGTTGACAATACATACAAAAGCATTCCTGTGCATGAGGCAAAATTGGATAGGAGCGGCAGGTATCACAAGCTACATGAATATACTCTCTACGTTGACATTGTCTACGGTGATCCAGATTTGATAAGGCACGTCCGCTTTTACTTGGGTCCTACTTTTCATCCCCAAACATTCGTCTGCTCCTCTCCCATTCGGGTCAATCGACCCAATGGATTACCTGCATGGCGTTTTTCTACCACTCAACAGGTGTACGGGGCGAGGAAAGCCACAATAACGCTTGTTGGTGTAAAAGGGAGTAAGACAGTGGTGACTCACCATATACACTTGGACGATGATCGTAGGAAGTGCAAGGTCTACGCCTTTCGCGAGCCCAAGGGACGCGCACCACATCGTAAAGTAAAGATTGACGATGCTCAAAAATTCGGCGTTGAGCTGGAACTCAGCTCGCCCCTAGGCGTCGACACCCATATGATTGCCGACATGATGCCGCGAAGTGCTGGCGACGTGTTTGTTGCGGAATCTCACGGTGAAGGCAAGCAGTACCACAGCAACGGTTGGAAGATCGTCCCTGATGGTAGCATTGTCTGCAACCGCAACATGCCCAGGTGCAATAAGTTCGAACTTGTCTCAAATATTTTGGATGGAGGCAAGGGGCTCGATCAGATCTATCACGTTACAAGAGCTTTGGGAAGGGCTCGCATTCAAATCAACAAGAGTATGGGATTTCATGTACACGTGGATGTGCTGGGGTATTCCATAGAACAGTTGATCAAGATTTGCCAAAACTTCATCAAGGTATGTTGAGTTGCTAACTTGTGCAAACACAGAGGTGGTTGTCATAATACGAGGGACTCATTGACTTAGTTTGAACAGTACGAGGATGTCATGGACTCTTTCATGCCGCAGTCGCGACGTAGTGGAAGTCGTGAATGTAACGCGTATTTCAGAAGCAACCGCAGCTCGGTCGTTGGTAACACCAACACCCAGCGCCATGAATCGCTCGCCGACTGCCGCAGCATTGAGGAATTGGCCCAACAGATGAATGAGGATGGACGTTACTACAAACTGAATCTTCAGAATCTTGTAACGAGGCGACAGTCGACGCTTGAATTTCGCCAGCATTCGGCGACTCTCAATTACGAAAAGATTAGCGCTTGGGTTCGATTTTGGTAAGTTGTTTCTGCTTCGTAATCGAGTCGAAACCATGTAACCTTGGAAAACTTGCTCATTTGTTTGAATATATATTGCCACTCGCACAAATATGTAGCATTTGGATGGTCCGAACGTCAGCTCGCCTGAAGACGCCCACGCCGTTCATGGAGAACTGCGATTTGAAGTTTCAGTTTGATGCTCTATTTCAATACGTAATCAAGGATCGTGCCTTGCGCGACTTTTACTGGAAACGTCAGCAAGAAGTGGAGGATCAATGCTGCAGCGAATGTACGACTGGGAGGGCGTGCACTTTAGGAGGTGGCGGTTTCGCTGCTCTCGCGCACATGCAGCAGTAAACTAGATCGACGGCATGTTGCCGACATGGTGCCTGGTACTCCTGGTTGTGAATCCATCTTGCTGTTCCATATCGGACAGCAAACGTGTAGGCATAACTTTTACTGCGTAAATTGTGGGGACATAGTTCTAGCACCATCATGGGCATAGAGCATATACCCAGTTGCGTCTGTATGTCATTGCTGCATTAGGGCGATACATGTAGTGTGCACAACTCGACCGACGTAAATGGTGGATGCCCCCACCCCTACATCAATGCCGGGCGTCAACATTATGTCAACTGTATTCATACCAGTATTGTACTCCGAGAATATCGGTTACCAGTTTCCTGGAACTACATGTAGTACATGGTACCCGATACCCCATACTTGTACTCCGATACACGTTCGACTGACTACGCGTGCTACAGTACCTGAAGTAACTAGTAACAAGTAACGAGTACCAGTCCTTGTTCATTTTTGCTGGTGTAGTCCTGTGACTTTCAACTTTACGACACCAACGATGACTGCTCCCAAGTCGAAGAGGTCTAGGAGCCTCCTTCTCCCAACTCTATCCTCGATCGCGTCGCCTTGCTCAAGGCGCTTGATGATCGAGGGATATCCCTAAAGGCCAGACAAATTGAAGGTTTCTACCAGGCCCTCCACCGCCAACACTATCCAGAACTTGACAAGTTTGTTGAGAACTACTACCGCCATGAAGCCAAAGAATGCGTTGATGATATGACGCCCATTAAGAACCAAATCACTAAAAGGAAGAATCGAAATCTTATTCAACTCAGCAGGCAACTTCTAGACTTCTTGAAGGATCCCGACAATGGTTTCGTCACCATCACATCCAAAGTCGATCTTGCTGTGCTCAGCAAGGACGGTGCCACGACCAAATTGGCGGTGCGACTGCATGATGATCATTTGGTGGAATCAGTCTTGATGCGCTACATCAACAAGGATGGAGGACGTGCCTCGCTTTGTGTGTCCTCCCAAGTTGGGTGCGCCATGGGGTGCACCTTTTGTGCCACGGGTACCATGGGAATTCGAGGAAACTTGAGTGCCGCAGAAATTCTCGAACAAGTGGTTCATGCCAATCGAATTCTGGCAACTGAAATGAAGGAAAATAATCTTGTGAACGATGAAAGGCGCAAGAAGCTTGAACTGGTCCGTAACATTGTATTTATGGGCATGGGAGAGCCCCTGAACAACTATGCCAACGTTGTAGAGGCTTGCCGATGCCTCATTGATCGCAAACGCTGGAATTTCGCGTTTGGTAAAATCACGGTTTCGACTGTTGGTGTGACACCTCGGATTCGAGATTTGACGAGAGACCTGCCGGAAGTTTGTCTCGCCCTCAGTCTCCATGCTCCGAATCAGGAAATGCGTAGTGCAATTGTACCAGCAGCGAACGCTTACAAGATCGAAGGCCTCATTGAAGCGTTAGATAATCATATGATGGCATATTTGAAAAAGCGTTTTTCGGGTGATTACACAGACGAGGAGCGTATCAAAGAGAGTACAAGACGACGTGCTATGATTGAGTATGTCATGTGTAAGTGTTGACATTCTGGCAATATGAAGTTCGCCGTTTCCTGCTCTAAGGAAAACTGACACGCCTGTTTCTCGTATTGTTAAAATAGTAGAGGGACCGACATCATCTCTGGAATGTGCTCATCAATTGGGCAAGTTATGTCAGAATCGGCACTTATTGGTCAACCTTATCCCATACAACCAAACCGACGTCAAGGACAAGCTCCGGTGTCCCAGCGAGCAGCATATGCGTCAATTTCAAGATATTGTATCTTCCTACAATACTTTCTGCACCATTCGCCGCACTATGGGGGCAGATATTGCGTCCGCTTGTGGACAGTTGGTGGTACAAACAGCGAAGGAGGTGGACATTGAAGATGCTGTCCGAAGCAAAACTGAAATCACAGTTAGCACCCGAACGACTGCTGTGAAACGATCGCCAGTCTCTCCTGCAACTGACAAAAAGGTAAAAGACGACGACTTGAATCGTTTTGTGAAGCCACTAGCCATCGCTACTTCGATTGCGGCAGCATGTTTTGTTGTATCAGCTACAGTGTTTTTGCGACAACGAAGTATTCGGATTAGGTGATAGCGTCACACAGTTATTAGAAAAATTGGATTATGAGTGTTCTTGGATTGCGACTGGTCTCTCGCCGCATGGTTCCAGTTATTCAAGGTTGAAATATGTTGCTGTTTGATGCATTGTTGGGCGTATTGTATCAAGAAAGCATGTCCAGCTTTCGACGTTTCGGCCTCAATGGTGAGAATGGCAAAGGAGTTGCACGGAAGCCCTTCACTCTGGTTCGAATATCCTCGGGCTCAAGGCGCATGACAGATTGTTCAGTATTACTACTGTTGGTATTGCATGGTGATGCCATCGATACTAGTATATCAAGGGAAGAAAGCGAGACGGGCGAACGGATTGCAGTGTCGTCGGTAGCATTTTGTGTTGTTGTCTTCCGGATCAATGCGTCCCTGTGTTGCTTTGCAGCTTCACGTTGTCGTCGCATCTGCTCTTTCCGAACGTGGCGACGTCTCAACAGCTTTCGGTGAATCACAAAAGTATCGTCTTGAAAGAGATAGAGACGGTTCATTCCATGAGATGATGAAGTCTTAAAAACGCACGTGTGGATTGCTGACGCATGGCAAATTCGTTCTTACCGTCGTTGTCGTTTCGCAGGGCCAGCAGGTCGAAAATCGTTTTACGACAATAAATTGCGTTGCAATTACGTGGAGGAGTCTTCATTTGGACTGGACGAATGTCGCTTATGTTTGAACGAATGTCGGTGAGGGGGGTGATGCATCTCCTCGAGATACGGAAAAGGGGGTTCATCGACAGCAACGTTCGCCCAATGTGGATCCTATTCGTAGATCGTTCATCATCGTGGGCAGGAGCGATTCTCATGTCTCGGCTTGACTGTTTCGGTGAAAGAGTGATCGTTTGTTCCAATCAAACCAGTGATGTTGATAACTGTAAGCCGTTGGATGCAAACTGACGATGAGTATGGGTAGTTTCAAATCCGGAAACGACATAGGAGAATAAAGTGAGGGGCGATAGAGACGTTCGAATAAGTGATCAACGACATTCTCGCTTATTTTGAATTTCGAAATGGATCGTAAGATCGGATTTTAGGGTTCCTGTTCGCTGTAAGCAACAGTATCTCAACAGGAATTACCACCATACTCATTTTAAATACTCAACAGGAACGACTGGCAATGAGTGGATTCCGATTTTCATTCATTACTCTCCCACGTACGTCTGTAAGTCGAACAATGAAATCGTTGATGAACGTACTACGAGCATGCTTTTACATTTACAGTAAAATGTTGCCGGGGAGTGAACTATGTACTAGTACCAGGTACCAGTACCGATCGAGTGAGGGACATCAAACATCAAGCATGTACGGAAGAATGTACGACTCATAGGCTCATAGGGGTTGGAGATCGATCGCTGCATCATTGCTATCTACAGCGTTGAGGATTGAATATCATTCGAACAGGCATCCAGCAAGACTTGCGCGAAGACAAGGACACAATCACATGACTGAAATTGGCATCCTCATGTACCCCGAAAGCCCAACGCATCAAAAAATAATTGGCCTGCGTCTCCTCTGTCGTTGGGGTTGTGGCACCAAAATTGTTTCGTCGAGGTGTCACGCACCGTTCCGAGAAAGCAGTGTCTATGTACGCCATACGTACACCCGTTACTAACCATTATACAAGAACCAAGAGATTGCACACATGGATGTCAACTGTGATCATAATTTCCACCATTCTTTGCAAACATCGTTGGCAACATCCTCAACATCGTCCACATTCTTTTCAACTCACGATTGTAACAATGGCTTCCATGACGCGCCCTATCAGCCCCACGAATGGCGATGGCTCTCAACAGGCGTCTTGGAGCTACAACACTTCTTCCTTAACCCGCTCCCCAACGTCAACGATGGAAGATACAAGTTATAGCGGCATCGAGAAATCCGAAACTGATAAGCTCCGTGAGAGGGGAGCCACAATTAGAGCCCATGCCCTCCTTGAGAGGACCCTTCAACCAGCACGTCTCAAGACTGCTCGCCAAGCGGCTGAAGAGAAGTATCAAGCGGACCTGAAGGAAAAGAGGGCAGTGAAGAAAATTCTCTACGATTTGAAGAAGAGCAATCCTACTGCGGGAATTGTCAAGAAGCTTGTCGTCGAAAAGCCCCTGGAAACGATGGCTACTTCGACAAGAAGAGTTGATAAATTTGCAAAGGCTATGGAAGACCCCGAGAGCGTCGCGAAACAGAAATGCACGCTGGTGCGTGAGATGGAAAACGACGCCAAAATGCGAGCTCTTCAGATGGTGGACTTTATCCACGAGGAAGGCAGTGAAGGTTTCCAAATCATTTGATGGTGTTCAAATAAGTCGATGTCGTTATTCGTTCGTTGTTCAAACTTGGTTCATCTCCGCCGTTCTCATGGCGCATCTGCCGCGCACCTTGCTAGGAGAAAATGACTGTTTAATTCAACAATTTCTGACCATCGTATTAAACAAATAAACTCTTGTGTATACAACATCCAACTTTTCTAATACTACTACTGGGTAGACGTCTGTAACTTAGTGCAGCTGTGTACATGCTTGGCCACAAATCGAGGCGTTAAGACGAGGTCTTGGACCGTCGCGGTGCGCTTGCACTAGGGATACTGAGAAAATCAAAGAAACGCGAACCGATCGGTGTACTGTTGGGTGCGCTATGACAATAGCCGACTTTCATAACGGAGCATATTACATTGAGAGTTATGGCGCTAAGAATTACACGAGCCTCCTAATCAAGATAGACGCTTCCTTTCTCGTTCCCTTTCAGGCCATGTCTAAGTGGTGCTGGCGAAAATCCATAGAGCACATCGAACTTTGACACGACTGACACAATGCTTGCGCTTGGAACTGATGATATTGACCCAAGAAGGTGACAAGGATGATCGTCATCGTTGCGTCTAGAGTTCGTAACCACTTCCCACAGGGAGGAAAAAGATCGCTCCGAGTCATCTGCTAAGCACAAATCGCTACCATTCAGGGTGGAGCGAGGGGATGTCAGAGGTACCCAAGGGCAGTTGGCATTTGATTTCATGAGGCAACCAAACGACGGTCTCGTTGTCGTTGAGGATGATCGCTGGTTGATTAATAGCGTGATCATTCTCCCATTCCATGTTTTCAGCTGGATCTGTTGCCGACCCCGGAGAACGAGTGCCCTCGCTGCCGCACGCAACGGTGATTTTCAAAGGCTTTGCCTCCGCATACGGCGCCGATGTATTGCTCAAGAGCAACTCTTCCGATGCGTCACCCCAATGCTTATCGGATGTGACGTCAATGTGATATTCTAAATCACTGTCATACTTCTTGTTTTCTCCAGTCGACTCACGCTCAACATAAGCGTGGTCCTCGCGACGACGACATGAATAACCAACCCTACTGTATCGCTCAACATTCTTGTGCACATCGAATGTGGAAACAAGTCTTTCTGTGTCGCGGCCAAGCACTTCCGCTAGTGCAACAGAGTTCAAGCAACCCGAAGTGTTGATGCTTTTGCAGCACTCGGAGCCAGTCTCTCCGAGCTCACACTGAGTGGCATCCTCAGTATCGGAATCGAAATCGGAATGTGACGATGAATCAGTTTCTTCAGTATCCTCGGGTATGTCGCTCAGTTGAAAATGCTTTCTGTTCGATACCTCACCGTGCAATTCCCGTTGCCCATAGTTTGGTAAGCCAAGCTCCACCGGACGAGGTGCACATTCGAAAGCCTCGCCATCCTGATATAGGATATCATCGGATGCGTAATCGAAATCAAGATCGGGATCGGTCAAGCTGGAAGAGTCTTCATCCGTCTGAGGTGCAAGCTTGGGCAAGCCCACCACCGGTGGATCGAACGGATCCTGAATAAGTGGATCGCTTTTGAGTGGGACATCGTGGCAAGCAGACGAGTTATCTGGTTTCCGAGATGTTGCACGAACGTCCGTCGATGCAACGCCATTTGGTTTCGAGCGAGAATCTCCAATCCTTTTAGACTTGTTCAATCCTGTATCAGAAACATCTTTTGCATTGAAACAGGTCGAGTCAGTGGTCTTGGCTTCGCATCGCCTGCCCTTACGACTCTCCCTCTTACACTCGCTCCTCACGGAGGCCAGAGTGGTCCAGAAGTCAATTTGAGTCTTCGAGTTATCAACGTATCTCAGGTCAATGCTGCCGCGTGCCGATGAGCCCTCGGCGCGAACCACAAACTTCTTCGCAGCATCGACAACGGAGGCACCAGGGGGCACCTTCACAGCGCAGCTGACACCATAGGACTTCACAACAGCCATGAATTTATGGATATGCTTCATTGATGGGCATCTTCCTCTATCATCTACCGATCGGCGTTGATAAGGGACGAGAATGACTGGCAGTCTGCGATACTTGCAAAGTTTGCCGAGCTCGCGAGCATGACGAAGCCTTTTCGTCTCGTTATCAACTGTAGGAGACCGGCAATGTTAGGAACAATAGCAATCCGATTAAATAATTGCATCGATACTTACTCATCGTATATTGGATCACCACCTTGTCACGACGAGTGAGTGACAGTTTTGTGTCAAGCGATTTCGCCTCCGTGTGGTGACCAATTGCTTCCATTAAACCATCCAAACTGTACCGTTGAGCCCAGGGCACCAATGAGTGCCGCAACGCCTGAGTCGGGGCAACCAGGTCAACAGAAACCATGACGTCAGGTAGATCTCTAGTCAGCTCGAAGATACGAGGAGTCACACCAAATGTGGAAATCGTGATGCGTCCTGCATTGATGTTCCAGGTGCGCCTGTCGGACATCAATAAGCACGCTGTGACCACATTGTCATAGTTCAGCAGAGGTTCCCCACATTCTTGGAAATAGACTCTCCTGATGGTAATGGGACTCATAGACGCTTGTCACAACATGTGATGCGTGGACAAGTTGCGCGATGATTTCAAATGGCTTGAGATTATAGTTGCTCGATGTTCCAATCTGGGACGTGAATTGTGCTGATACCGATATATCTGCATAGCGCTTGGCGGCATAGTCGTAAGTGGTCGCTAGCGTCTCCACGATACGACCACCGTCAACTTCGATGTAGAGCCGAAAGACCTTCTTATCCACACTACTTTTAACTCCACACAACTTCGTTGTCAACGTATCAAATTGGTTCAAAGGATTCTGCACGAACTCTAAAACTTCTAATGGTATACGATTTTTCAACCGTATCTTTGCAACTGCCTCCAACGTTGATGCGCTGTACATTTGAGCGAACTGGTTCATCGGCGGATATTCCAAATGATGAAGTGCTTCGTAGAAAGCACTTAGGTGTTGTGATGTCAGACGCCCTTGTCCAGTTGAGCTCACAGCCGCCAGGAAGGCTGGACAATCCAACAAGGAATTCCTTGCCCAAGCCATGGGCTCTTGGCACATGCGACATGCTACGTCACCTCGCGAGAAGTCAGGAGGATGAAGACAGGGGTTAAACGTCTTTCCATCAGGTGTCGCGTACGAAGCGAACCGCGGCTGATTAAGCGAAAATGCGTTTTCAGAATTGTCCAGGTCACCTTCGCTCATTGTGTCAGACTCTTCCGCAACTGTATTCAAATCGCGTCGCAGTTTAGTGGAGTGTTTGTAGTCATATTCACTCCTGCACTTGCGCACTCGGCGTTGCTTTTGTCGTCTCTCTTTCCTTGATGGTGTTCGTAAGGCCTGGAACGACTTTTCCGCAGCCGCGCCGTTCTGTGTCAAAATGCCTTTGGGTTCCAAGACTAAATCTGAACCAAGATTGCGTCCAGCTTGAAGCACTCGCGATTGATGAATGTCTGATCCGAGAGATAACCGTACCGTACAATTCACGTCGTACGAGGAAACCACAGACTTAAACAGATTCATCTCATCGACGGGAGGATGTCGCAGATCGTCGTTTGGGGAAGATGGGAGAAATGGAAGAAGATTGACAATCAAGCTTCGCCTCCAACACAAACGGCCTAGCTCATGTGCACATTCTAATGTAGATGTAGGTCCCTTCACTGCAAATGACACAAGATGAGACCAACTCGTTCGTTGACATCGTACCATACGTATATCCAATAGAAGGCTCGAAACTTACCCATAAGGTACTCAATCATAACCGCCCGGCGCCTTGCGAGTGTTTCGTAGCGTTCGCAGGAAACCCCGCGCTCACTTGTTGACATGTACTGATCCAAAGCTTCGAAAAGACCAACTAACCCATATTGGTGAGAGGGAAGGATTGCTTGGCGGAGCTCATTTGTTGGTGCATGCAAGTTAACTGCAAGTATAACACCAGGCAAGTCTCGCCTCAAATCGTGTATGCGAGGTGTGACGCCAACCGTGGATATTGTTATCCTTCCTTTCTTCAAATGAAAAATACTCTCGAAAAAGCGACAGGCAGCTAGAACGGAATCATAATTATGAAGCGGTTCCCCACTTCCCATGAAGGCCACGTTGCGAATCGTAATCCTATCCTCCGCCACAGCCCGAGCAGCATGGATGACCTGCTCTACAATCTCGGCCGCACTTAGGTTTCGTACATACTTGGCAGATGAGCGCGAGTGGACGCACTCAACGGACGAGCCAATTTGCGAAGATACAGCGACCGAAGCCACCAAGTTGTCTTTTGATGAGGTGATGGATATAATTGTTTCCACCGACTCCCCGTCAACCAGCTCAATTTCCAATTTGATTGATTTTCCGGACTGGCTTACAGTGGTGTTGTGAACGGAAGACGTGGTCGTGACGAAATTACCTTCGTTGTCTTGCAAGCAAGAGAGCATTTTTGATGGCAAGCTCTCATCGTTGCTACCATCAGTTGCGTTGTCTTTGCAGTGCCTGACGAAGTCCTGAAGGTTTGGATAGGATTGCCGATGTAGCTCATGGTAGAAGCGTTCAAGTTGGATCTCACCAATGCGAACTCCCAATCCCCGCATCTTCCCAACGAAACAGATCGAATCGATGACCGATGTCGTCAAAGGTGGGGACAGAGTCGCTTGCGACGATGAAGTCTCATTGGAGTATGATGATTGCGCCGATGGCGAGGCAAGCATAAAGTGATCACCGGCATCCGCGGTCATTTTCTCATTCGCAATGACGTCCAGAGAACAGATCACGAGTTTGTGCGACGAATGATTTTCAAAATCAAAATCCAGTCTCGTCAATCGTCAAAGCAGCACTGCGAACTGCGAACAGTTCTCACACGCGTTTTCGCCCGATACTACGGTAGGTAGAGCAGTCGTGTGTCGTGTGTACATTGTACATGGGTTCGTAATCATCATGCATACGTGCATACACAATTCTGATAGCACACGCACATAAAAGAGGTGAATCTAAATATGAGAAAAAGGATAAAATTTGTGAACATTTTGTTGAATCCTTCAGGCTCAGAGGCGATGAGTCAGAGACAGACAGGCCCAAGATTGCAATAATGCTCAGGCAGACTACAGTACTTGTACCACATAAAAAGTGCCTGGAGCCGTTTCGACCGCTGGAGCCGTTAAACGGGGTTTTTTCGCCTCCTCCTACAAAAAAGTCACTCAATTTCAAGAAATTGATAGCACTTGCTATGGAAGAGTTGATCTCTGATATACAATATAACAATGTTGTCCGGAGCAGTGAAGAAACCAATTGGTAGACTGGGTTGTAAAGCTCACTGGAAGTTGAGGGGTGGCAATTTTTCTCCCCTCGGGGATTTCACCCCACCATTGATCGCGTACCACCAATAGGGAAAAACTCTGTAGCAGTAGAAAACACATACAAAAATCATAGTCAAATGGGGTGAAAAATCTCAACCGATGCCTAAATAATGTCTCAAGGTATGTATACATTTAAATGAAGTGCCTGGAGCTGTTAAATTCTAAAATGAGCGTCACAAGTTCAGCAACAACTTCATCAATTCTTGCTCTGGTAAAAGAATGATTAATGTTCTGGATAGCCAAGAACATTACACAGCATTTGTAAGCAAAGAGAATTGAAATCAAAGCATTTTTGAGCAAGATATCTTTAGTCCACAACGGGGTGAAAGTAACGGCTCCAGGCACTTTTTATGTGGTAAAAGATAATTGACTGAAGTGCAGGAAGCAAGAAGCATAGTAGAGCTTTTGGATAGCTTGATTGCTTTTATGGAGGGTCAATGCTTATCAATCTGGAGCCAAACTCAAATATCTCAATAAAACAGTGGATACTACTGCGGACACAACCAATATCCAATCTGCTACTATGTGGTTAGGATTACTGAGCACTTTAAGTTGAGGATCCTCTACTTTTTTCCTTTTAGGGAAAATGCGGCTGAATTGGGTTGTGTGGAGTGCAAACAGCTTAACCAACAGGCAGCCGGTGAACTCATGACCCATAAGGTTAGCACCAGATGAGAAGCCTCATGGGAAATTAGTGCGAGGCACATCTGGATCGCTCTGTCTTGCAAGTCACTGGCCAATTGTGGCGCAGAGACTGTCATACTTCTTCACAGGAATGGTTCCTGGCTTTCCAGCCTGATCAGAGAAAGCCTCTAGGCAGTACTTGAACCAGCCAAGGGATATGAGATGCAGCATCTTGCCATGACAAGGTGTAAAGGGGTTTACTAAGATCTTGAAACTGATTCACTGCTGTCATGGATCCTGGGCTTTTTTTGCTATCGTTTGAACGGAAGGAAGACATGCTTTACTTTGGCCAGCAGGCACAGCAACCGAAGTGGTCGACTCCGCACACATCTCAAGCAAGCCGTTATCCTAATCAGCCTTTGTCCAAAATGGGATAATACCGCCCCGCAAAAGAATTTTTTTCTACATATTTTGCTTGAGTCTTGAGAAGGAAGGATGAGCATTCGATGGTAAAACTGTGTGGATACTGGGGATTGGGGATTATAGGTATCTCATCTACTTTTGTAGGTCCTTCTTAATACACTCATCTAATGCCACTGATCTACTCTTACACTGTACAATATAATGATATGAGCATATCATTGCAAACATTTTGGGGCAAGTTTATCGGAATCATCAAAACGAGAGGTACACCTTCAGCAATACCATTAATGATGGGTATCTGTTGTCAAGCAATAGCAAAAACGATCGTTTTGATTGGGACGGATGACGAAGAGCGAATCTGACTGACCTTTTCACGAAAGTTTGACGGCACATCAGCGGCAGGCCTTTTGATCAACGTATTATGCGTTACAACCGGAACTAATACGCAAGAGCGCTAGGCAAACAGGCAGGTGCTCTTAGTTGCCAACAAGCACAACACTGATTGCATTAATGTTGACTAGCTGGTCTGCGCCGCCCTTCTTCGAGGTGAAATTAACGCTAGCTGACAACTAAAATGAAACTAGTCTGGTGGATCAATACATCCCATCACACAAGTCTGCTCTCTGATGGATGATGCTTCCACTACTGGATCTTATTTTGTTGAGCACCCGAAATGTCGTCCCTGTCCCCTCCCATTGCCGAAGTCATTGACTCACTGTATACTGAACTGACACAACTCATCCCTTCGCTACAGGACTCCAGTGCAGCTAGTCTCGCCACTTCATCCTCCGCAATCCTCTGTGATGCCCTTGCATCCCGCACCATTCGTCGCAGTCGTTCAATTTCCGCGGTTAGCGATTTAAGCTCCACATTTCTCCTGAGGGATAACACTTCATCGTGAGCTTTCCCTAACGTGTTGACCATTGCGAGATTTGTTCTTTCCTTCTCGCACGCGTGAAGGCGATTCTCAAGGCCCATCCTTCCCGTCAGATGCGACGAAGCAAGGGTCGCCACAATTTTCAACTTCTCCTCGGTCGCAGCGAGCTTCTTTTCAAAATCCCTTCGAAGGGCTGCCTGTTCCTCATACAAACGGTCGCACAAAGCACGAAGTTCTGCATTCCGACTCTCCAGGGTTTCTATTTCCTGATTGTGCTTCACGACTGCGCTCAATGGTTCCTCCGGAATGGACTTCGCCACTGTCTGTAAACATTCAGAGAGGGCCTCGAGTGCCTGAACTGTTCCTGACAGTTGCGTGCTCTCGATTGTAGATGTTCCAGAAACTCCATTCATACAAGGTGATATCATATGAGAGAGTTCAGACGTAACGTGATCGTGCTCCTGCTCTGTCGCCGCTAGCCTCTTCTCCGCCTCCGCCTTTTCCGCTGCGATGGCCTCCAGTTCGAGCTGTTTGAGCCTTGCATTCTCTTCACACGCTGCAATCAAGGCTCGTAACTCCGCCTCATTTTGAGTGTGAGCAACAACAGCCTCAAGAAGTGCCTTCTGCAACTCATCACTCTCTCTCGAACACGGGGTAATTGGCTCCACATTCTCCACTTCCGGGATAACAAAACTTTCGTCGTCTTGGTCATCATTATTTCGGAATGACTCATTGATCGAATTCGAACTTTCGTTTCCACAACATTCCTTGTTATGCTGTTGCAAATCGACTTGGGCGGATTCTTCCATTGTTGTTTGTTCCTTTTGCTCGGTGGTGGGAAGCATTGCGCCGCCAACGTGATGGGTGGGGACGTATTCCTCCGCGGATGTGATTGGATCGAGATCTGATTGTGTAGTCGCTGGTAGTCTTTTCACACTCATTTGCTGGCTGGGACGAAAAGGTCTTTTAGCAAGCGGCATAGGCATATGCATAATAGGATATTGTTTCCACTTTCACGAGCACCAATTGTTCATGATTCAAGCCTCATTAGGTCATCAGTCATCCAGCATCAAATGATTATGGACGTACTACTGGGACATGCGGCATTCCTTCTTAACCTTTAGTCGGCAGTCAATTCGGGAGTTATTGGATACATAGAACGGCTACTTCAACGTTATTAAATAACGTCTTGAAGGTAATCTTGCGTACCCAGAATCCCATCGAGCTCGCCAGTCACACCCCACCACCGTTCTGAGAGACAACAATCTTCAACACGCTTCGAGCGAAGAGGACGATTTGCAAACCTTCTTCGGACGAAGAAGACAAGCGAAGAAGGTTTTGCAGTGACACACGCAATAAAATTCTACGTTGGTTCAGTGTGCAACATGTACCAGACCAGCTTTTATGTGAACACCTTCTTCGATGAATTAAGTAGAAAACAACTTCCAACGAAGAAGGTTTCTTCGGACGAAGAAGATAAGGAAGCAGGCTTCTTCGGGCGAAGAAGGTCCTTTCAACCTTCTTCGTTCATAAGAAGGTTTCGGAAACGCGCAAGCCAAGCTCACGAGCGCGAGTCTGACATTTTCGGTATTCTCAAAAATATTTTGCCGTTATCCATCATTGGTTTAAAAAAAGTCATCGGCAAAAGACGGTTATTCTTTCCGTCTTGAGAAGAATTTCCGCATGTCCCTGGAGAGTACTGGGGAAACATATACAAATATTGCCGTTAAACGTCAGGGTTATACACATCTTGTATATGTTTCCATTTCTACTTGAAGTAGCAATCACTAACTTGAACCGTGTAAAAATGCCTCTACCGAGTTGTAATCTTTGAAAGTTATATGCCCCTCTTGTATAAGATTCTAAGTGAGAGAGTACTAGTACCACGTTTTCTAGTCCAAGTAGCAGGTACTGCCAGTACACATTTGTACTACAGTACGAGAATTGTTCTCAGATGTTGTATGCATATGCATACACTCGTACTGAATGATGCAGTCACGAGTCACGGAGTGTAAAGTGTAAACACTGAACCCTCTACGAGTAGTCTACGTGCTCTTGTGTACTCGGACTCCTTGTACTTCAGTACAAGAGTATACGTAGTACATCGTGCAACACGTCACGGTTTCATTCCTTTCTCCATTTACTCGTCGTTGTAGTCCAGTACTCTAGAGAACTACAGTACCATATTGCTATGCACCATGCACCATGCACCATACCATGTACTGTACACTGTATACTGTACTCCAAGTACTGAGTATACGCTGAGCGCACGTACTACCTGTACAGGGACCACTGACCTCAAGCTCAAATGTCAACAACATCACATGACAATGATATCAACAGACAATGATATCAACATGTGAGAATTACTGCTAGCATAGGTCAACTCACATACAGCTGGCATTTACATGTTTTTGTGTAGGTATGCTATTCAAGTCTTCATCATTGGTGAGTATTGCATGCCATAGCTATTGCATCACGGAAGAATCCATTAACACATGGTCAACATGAAATTCTGAATACGCCTTCATCATTGGTGATTTTTACATGCCATAGCTATTGCATCACAGAAGAATCCATTAACACATGGTCAACATGAAATTCTGAATACGCCTCTCAACCATGGACATTGGCCAAACACAAAGGTTGTTGATCCTGCTTGATTGTTTGTGCAGCATTGTATCATGTGCTGCTCACCAACAATTCAATCTGATTCTGCTTGTCACTTTGTGGTGCATGCCAAGTCATAGCACGATGACAACACATTATCAGCCAATGGGATGATTGAAGGAAAATAGGCTTGTTCCAACATGGAAGTTGGGTTATGAGCGACATTGGCATTCCATGTTGTGATGTTTGTTTCCTGTTGGTTTCATCCAAATGAAGGCCAGTATTGCTTGTCATTACTTGACTGCCTCAAAGCTGGAGGTGCTTGAGTCAACACAATTGTATCCTCAATCATTGGCAAGATTTGCTTTTGGTCATCTGTGTTGTTTGCCCATGGAGAAGATCATCTTTTGCCACTCAGCAGGCATTCTTGTTCTGTGGCAAATTTGACCTGACATCTGCCATGGCACAGTAGAACTTATTGACGTTCACTTCGACAAAATTCAGTGCTGGCTGGAAGGCCAACAACAAGGAATCAAGGTTAAACCTCAAGAACATTGGGCTCTCCATAGGAGACATGAGATTTGGTAATTCCAATCTGACTCTGGTGGAATGTGGCTTGAGCTTCTGGGGCAGCAGGAATGATGGTGTTGCAGTTGTAGTATCCTCCAAATCCTGCAGTCAACAGATTCAGGGCAAGCAGCAATGCATGTGTGAGTACCCTTTGGAATTTGACCAAATCAGCAAAATTGTGCTCCTTGTCTTGAAGGAGCATGACAAGATTGTAGGTATGTCAATTAAATGCTTTCCCCAAGAATGGCTAAGGTTAAAAATGACCCCACCACCTGCAAAAGTACAGTGCAGCCATATGAGATATAAAATCAAATTCACTGGACACAAAAAGCACAAGGTCTGCAATCTCAGGTGTGTTGATTAGGGGTTGGCTGGGTCTCATCCTTCAGATTTTTGTAGATTATCATACAACATAGGTAAGCACTGCTACTCAGGCTTCATCAGTAGTGTACTCGGGCGAGTAGGCCGTACCGAGTGCGCTGTGTATCACGTACCGCGTATCGCATACTCCGTGGTACGGGTTACGGGTACTTGTACCATGGTACTGTAGTAAGGATATAGTACAATCGGAGTAATCGTTATGCACAGTTCGCATGTCTCATAATTTATTGTTGCCACTGCCCATCTTGATGTCCGACTCATGACTGATAACTGTCTGATCATGTTGTTCTCCTAGCATTGTATAACTTTTTGTATAACTTTCACGCTCACTATAGAGTACTGGAGTTCACGTAGTAGACGACCGTTAACCTTGTTTCTACCTTTAGAAAAAAGCGAGATTAAATGTCCGATTCACGTTTATCATCAGTCACCCTCAGAAAAAGGGAGCTGTAAAATGAAAAATCGCTAAAAGAAAAGGTAGGTCGATCGATGACATACTCTTATCAAGATGATAAACACGCATCAACCAGAACCCTGGATACCGATTGCTCTCAAACAGCTTCGAGACATCCCAGTACGTTGGATATTATCATATTGGTGTTGGGACAAAACAGATTGAGGGAGCGAATTTTCATAAATGTTAAGACGATTTCTTGTTATACTATGCACGAATTGCCGAATTTTGAAAACCGGTAGTCGTAGAAGATTGCTCCACCGTATGGACCGCTAATCTATGTCAAGGTTTCTCCGAACTCTTCTACCAGTACGTCGTTTCAAAGTTTAATTGAAACCGACTCGGATTAACCGCAATTGTATCAATGCGACATCATGGTGACTCCATCCGTTTTCTCTCAAGTCTAAAATCGACTTAGGCGGAGTACGTAGAGGACCCTGCACCCGGTACATGCACGCCCTAAATGAGTAAATGAGTACTTGTACCTGGTACACATGTAGCAACATCTGCATGATACTTTTATGGATACATACATATGACATACATGACACATACTCGGAGTACACCACATACTGTACACTGATGTGTCTTCCCTGCTACGAGCACTGGTATTAGTACCTGGTACCAGGACTGTGGTTGATTTTACAGTTCGAGGATGACATTTCTGTTTGGGATAGTCATAGGATCATGCTATAGGAAACAATTCACGGGCGGATCCTGTAAAAATCATTTTTGTCCTGGTGTCACATCCAAGTGCGTCATCGCGATTCAAACAAAAGATGCGAACATCACGGAGTTCATATGACATACAACTCGGAGTCTCGGAGCTCGGAGCACCTGTTTGGTGTGAGCGAAGTCTTCAGTCTTCCAGTACTAGTGTCTAAACGCCCGGGGGGGTTTCTTTAATTAACGACAAAGTTGTCTTTTTTTAAAGATGACCATTTTCGGGAAATGCCTAATGCACTAAAACTTAAGGAGCAAACTAAAGCCCTAAACCAATCAGAATCCGCGGAGACGTCATAGGGGAGAGGGGTCAAAACAGTCATCTGAGGTGATCCTAATCATATACGTGCATTGAAATGTAGATTTGAATTACACGCCGGCATTGCCCACATCACGTTTTCAACGTCCGCGCCCAGTTTTGAAATGAAAGCCGATAATTTGTGCTGACATTTTACAACCTTCACAACTGCTTGTACTAACTTCTCCTCTCACCAGCGCCAAAAGCCAGCCATGAATAACAACACTACCGCCGCAGAGGAAGAAGATGAAAGCATGTACACTGCAGATGACATGTTCTACTCTCCAGCAGAGAAGGAGAACTTACTTCATATAAAAAGGGAATTTGATGGAGAGTTTGCTGTCGAAGATGTGTTTTCAACACGAAGGCACCTGATTGATGCAATGCGTCATAAAGCAAAGACGTTCGGATTCTTTATCGTTGACCGCGGTATGTCCGCTTCTTGCTCTGAAACAACTTCAAGGGAGGCCACAAACGTAAGACGACAGCATGCTCGTCAATTGCTTGCTGAGGGAGAAGGAAAAATGTACATTCCCCGAAAATGTGCGCGATCAAAGTGCGGGTGTGAGTTTAAGGTTAACTTTACTGCTGTGAAGGGCAGCGAAGAAGTCAGAATCACTAAAGTGCAATTCATGCATGGAAAGGGGTGTAAGCCTTCAGGCGAGCAATTCAAGGCAGCATGGACTACCGGCGGACATGCATCAAGGCATCTGGCGCGTAAACAGAATCTTAAGCTGCACACCATTGTGCAGCTCTTGGCCAGCAAACAGAAGCCAAGTGCCCGCATGATGAGAGGCTTGCTTTGTGATATGTTGCCTAAAGATTTCAATGTGTCAAGCAAGTTCATCAACAACGTCAAGACCAAGGTCAAGTTGAAGCTCATGAATGGAGAATTTGATCTTCTCCTCGCGGAAGGAACAGTCTCAGAGGGTGACGCAGAGTTCATTTTAAGTCCTAGTGACAATCTACCTCCACAGTACATGTCTGTTGCGCAGGAAATTGCAAACGACACCTTGAAAGAGGCGCTCTCTGATCCTGGAAGTAAGTGCTTGGTGGTTCAATTCCTGTGTCGACTGCACCAAGAGGATCCATCTTTTCTTTTTGATATTCAACGCGATGACAATGATACAATGGTGGGAATTTGCTGGCAAACAGGCACAATGAGGTTTGACTGGGACACGTGTGCCTCATCAATTGCCTTGGACGGTATGAAACGGCAGCTCAACAGCGTTTGTTACCCATACATTTCTGTCACTGCCGTTGATGGATATGGACAAATGGTTGTATGTGCTGAAGCCATTGTCATATCCGAGCGGATTGAGGCATATGCATGGCTGCTTCGGTGCTGCAGTACATTTTCATGCAACCGAAAGCTAGATGGCATTTTTGCAGTTTTTGGTGACGGACTAGTAACTTCTGATACTCTTCTGACATCCCTTGGTATTCAAGACTCGTGCGCCCTCCTTGACGATGTGCACCACCTATTGTCTCCTGAGTGTGGTACATGGTATAAACAATTTGGAGTCAGCAGATGGAACCACTATGGTGGATTGCTGAGAGCCTTGGTGTTCGAGTCGTACTCATTGGAAGCATATGAGACAATAAGGTTGAAGATTTTGAACATGATGGATTGTCGTGGTGAACCTCCAAGTCTCCATAATTATTTTAATGATGTCATTCATGGAGCAAGGCAACGATTTGCTCGCTACTCTGTTCATGCAACACCCTGTAACGAAGGACGTCTTGGATCATCAATTGCAGAGGCTAACCACTCATCTTATGTGGCGCGCATTGGGGGTGGTAGCTGGGATGATCCGGCTACACAGGTAAAGGACTGCATTGTTCGCATGCAAGAGCTCTCCAATAAGAGGGCAAGCTTCCGCGACCAGTACAGGCGACAGTCTGCAGCAAGCAGTCACACTATGTGTGATCAAACCCTTGCTCTCATGGTCGTTAAACTGTCAAAGCGTGGATTCTTGATATGCGAAGAACAATACAAGAAATCTTCAGAGTACTATTGCCGTTCACTGCAGATTGATGGCCAAGAACATAAGGAAGTGAAACGGATAGGAGAGTCATCCCGTAGTGCTCGCCTTACCAATGGCAAAAAGTGCTCATGTGATGTGTTTCTTGCGTACAGGGTTCAGTGTCGACACCTCTTCGCGTTTCATAACGGAGAATTCCAGCTCCAGCTTGTCGATTCCAAGTTCCATGCCCAGCAACTGTCGGTATCATCTCCAAATCCAGATTACGCAACAATCTTGTCAAAATGGTGTGTAACCAGGGACCCTTACGTTGGCAGTCTTGGAGATCAGTTCTTTGGTCACCCGCAGTCTACTGCTCCATCAAGCCCACCGTCAAGCCCCACCATCCCGTCAATGTGGGAAGATGGGTGCAACGATGACGATCCTTCACAAGATTACGATGAGGGGGCAGCAGCAATAGATGTGACAATGTGCATCACCACGCAACCTGAAAGGGACAATTTTGAACAAGAATGCATTCTTGGCAATTCCACAACCGCAGTACACACCAACAACAAAAAGATTACTTTTCGTAACTTCACCGATGTTTCGAACAGCATTGCAAATCTGGCTTTAAGTCTTCCAAATGAAGATGCAACGCAGGAATGTCTAGGTTTGTTGGTTCAGATGAAAGATGCTCTGAGTATGTCCGCTGGCGGTCACCACGCATCTGTACCGTTTAGTGCATTCATGTCATCTGCCAACGAGTTCTTGAGTGCCTTTGGGCCAAATGCCAACTCAAGGAGAGAAGGAATCTTTGCTGATCATGGCAACAACAGTTTTGAGATGCAGCGCCACAATACAGGCAAGGTGCGGCACAAGCGACTTAAATCACAGAATGAGAGAAACTCATGTGGAGCAGCAGCAAAAAGGAGGCCAATCGCATTACTGAATGAGATGTCTCAAAATCTTCATTTAGTTGATGCACGGAACAGGCCAGCACAATGCTCGTATTGCAGTTCCTGCGAGCATACCATCAAGCGGTGCTCTGTCATGGACAAGCCTGCTTTTGTTGGGAAAAAGAATAGCAGTGCTTGGACGACATGGTATCGTACGTTGGGGAATCCGAGTCACCATGAGGTAGTCATGCCCACTGCAGGGATCACCCACAAACTTAATCGAGAGCTCCTGCAAGACATCCCACTTCCCTCTCAGAGTATTCGCCATCTGTCCATTAAGACAGTCTTCTATTCCTCCGAGGCTGTTGAATTTCTGTCGCAACCTGCCAGCATATACAGAGTGAAGAATCCGGAGAACACGCAGATTCCATCTCCAGATAACAACATCGTAGAGCTCCAGCTCATTGAGCGCGGTGGGAACTTTTCCGTAAGACAATATGAAACGGCTTGCAGGACTGACAGGGGAGTGAACACCACATTTTATACCCGAGCAAAGACAGTTCAGAAATGGATGGAACATGCGTCCTGCGATTCGTGTCTCTTTGTGTATGTCAAGAAAAAGGAAACGTAACCAGGAAGTTGGTTGCCCGTCCTTGGGCAAGAATGTGTACTTGTGGATACCGTGTGCATCTTCCGACCAGTGACCGTGAAAATCATTCCAAAATGTGCTGGCCTTGCAGGTAACGTGTGTGTCTGTCACGAAATGTGCATGTGTGAACCAACAGCGTCGCATATTAACTTAGTTCTCACTCCCGGTTCACAATCTAAAAAATACTGTATAACTATGACTTCCAAAGAACCTTGCCAGTACATCTGTGGTCACCAATAGTTGCATCACCTACCACCATCCGAAATGCCACCGTCATAACTTTCATCATCAGTATTGCCATCGTCGTCGTCTTCCGATTCTTCAACAATACTAGTGGAACAATTGTCGTCATCAATCTGCACATCAATCACTGACATTTCAGGCGGTAGTATGCCACCGCACTCCAGACTTGACTCTCCCTCCTTCTCCTTCCTCTGCGAATCGAGCATGCCACGCTTGATAACTTTTGTTTTTGCCGCAAAAAAAGTACCAAACACATCACCCCAATTACGACTCATGATGGAGGTACAGTGTCGGATCAGGCGTCCGTCCCAGCTGATGAGCACTCCATGAGTCAACTTTATTGCAATCCCATAGTATTCCCTGTCAGAATAAGGAAAGGTGCCCTGCATGTTTGGCAACACAAGATACCAATCATCGGTAGTTCCAGGTTTTTCTTCCGTCCAAATGCTGAATCCCTGGCATGCATCATTGACATCGTAATGAGAAGCGTTGGATAAATTGACACTTAAATCCATGCTGTGTGCCACGCGACAGCAAACACAACGACCATCACCGTTCATGCCATCCAGAGCCTTCATGGAAGCATCGTTTTCCAAATCCTGAGCTACCCTTAGAACACCAGGGATAGTCACGGAAGCAAGTTTTGATGTTGCCATCACTGCCTTTGACAGAAGGTGTACAGAGGATGGATCTGATGATGTACAGTACCGAACCTTGTTTCCCCATTGATCGATTCGAGTACCAATCGGATGCATTTTGCCACGGTCACCCTTTCCAGCTCTTGCGCCACCGTTGCCTTTTCGTTTAACCTCTTTGCAGTGATTGTTGATGTCTTGCAGAAGCGAATCACAACCTTCACCAACAACATCTGGTAGATAACGAATCTGAACAACGGAGTGGCGCCGCAATGCTGCCTTTTTGTCACAATGTCTGATGAGCACATCAACGAGCAAGTCCATCTCCGCGCACTTTGTTGGGTCAATTACAAAAGTGGTCTTTGGATCAATGTTCTTGTGAAGGAACCCTCCAGCATAGTGACGGCAACCACGTCGCGCTGAATTTGATGTGCTGTATGCATGTCTGTACAATCCAGTCAGCTTGTTGCAATCACACCGAGTAGACAGATCCTCACCATCAACAAAATCAGGTGGGAGTGCAGGTCCATCCTCGTCAGTAAGCTGACAAGTGTTGTGAGTGGACTTCGCCTTCAACCGCGGTGCCATTCCCACAATACTGCAATTGGGTGGCAGTAGATTCAATTCAGATCGTCGAACACTCCATTTCCAAACACAGCAGTCACCATCAGCAATCCTCGAAACGTAGGATCCTGCAGAAAACCAGTTCTCAGAGGTGCTCTTTGAATTGCAACGTAACCTTAACCAGTTGATGTCCATGGGAATATGTGAGTTCTCGACACCAGCCGTTCGCTTCCTCCTCTCCCGGTGACAATAGAACACCCCAGCATCAGGAACAATGACAACACAGGCTCGGAAGAAGTCATCCCCTGGCAACTTCTTTGGCATCAGACCCACTGGACACTTCGAATCCGCCTCGGCAATGTCAGGTTCAGAGGTTTTGTTTTCTTGTGCGGTAGTATGAAGAGGTACATAAGAATACATCTTCACCGGTGTGTCAACAAGTTTCGCAGCCTTTTTTCCTTTTACTTTGTGGATCTTGATGGTCCGTGAAAGAATGCAGTCCATCACCACAATTTCAAAATCAGATTGGCCTTTACGGGCACCAGATGCTTCATAAAGTTGAGAGGGAGAATAGCACTTTTCCAACGAGACGTGCCCTGAACCAAAAGTCTCAACAAGGGCTGAATGGATCCAATCAACTGGCGTCTTCATTATCTTATCCCCGCACTTGACAGGTGGTGAATGCATAATTCGTTGGGTTCCCTTTTTCGGAGGGGGAGGTATAAATGAATTGAATGCGGCAAGGAATGGGTCAACAGAATGCAAAGGAAGACTCTTTGCAATGACACGTGCAACCTGGCTATGAGTCGCAAACGAACGGGATGGGTGATCACGAAGAATACCAGCAATTGATTCCTTGTTTGCCCATGCCGCCCTCCTCTCTGCCCGACGACTCTTGCGGGTGGTTGCACAATGTTGTTCCATAGGATCCACGGGAGTGTCACACACCCCTGGTACTGTATGAGCAATGATACGAGGGCAATTAAATCCGCCGGCACCAATTATACTCCTTGCCAACTCCCCTGGAAGCGTTCGTCCAAATGGCCCCTTCACTCCAGTGTGACAACGATCCAGCGGTTTGTTGTGTTTCTTGGCACTCTTCCAATTATCATCAGAAGACAAGTCAAAAAGAGCAGAGGAGCACTCCTTCACAACCGCCTTTCCCTTTCTCTTTCGCGTATCATTGCACCCCAGCCTCCCCACATAATACTCTTGACAGACACGTCGCTCCGCCTTCCCGTTTGCCTTCCGCCTGTTGTTGCGCGCGACGCTCATCGCATTTGAGTCTTCGGATGACAAGTCAAAAGGAGATGACAACTTGGCAGCCGCCTTCCCGTTTGCCTTCCGCCTGTTGTTGCGTGCGACGCTCATCGCATTTGAGTCTTCGGACGACGAGTCAAAAGGAGAGGACAACTTGGCAGTCGCCTTCCCGTTTGCCTTCCGCCTGTTGTTGCGCGCGACGCTCATCGCATTTGAGTCTTCGGATGACAAGTCAAAAGGAGAGGACAACTTGGCAGCCGCCTTCCCGTTTGCCTTCCGCCTGTTGTTGCGTGCGACGCTCATCGCATTTGAGTCTTCGGACGACGAGTCAAAAGGTGAGGACAACTTGGCAGCCGCCTTCCTGTTTGCCTTTTGCCTGTCGCTGCGCCCAACCCCTATCGCATTTGTGCTTTCGGAAGACGAGTCAAAAGGAGAGGACAACTTGGCGGCCTCCTTCACCTTAGCCTTCCTTTGCCTATCGTTGCGCCCAACCCCTATCGCATTTGTGCTTTTGGAAGATGAGTCAAAAGGAGAGGACAACTTGGCGGCCTCCTTCACCTTAGCCTTCCTTTGCCTATCGTTGCGCCCTCCCCTTATCGCGTTTTTGACTTTGGAAGACGAGTCGAAAGGAGAGGACAACTTGGCAGCTGCCTTGACATTTGCTTTTCTCCTCCTGTGATCTTTGACACACGAAGAAGGGACACCCAGTGTTGCAGAAGAAAACACAACAATTGCACTCCTGTGCTTAAATTTATGTTTGCTAGTACACATTTTTACATCAGAAGATGATGAGTTGAAAGGAGAGGACAACTTGTCGACCGCCTTCTCATTTGCCTTTTGTCCCTCATTGCACACCACCCTCATTGCAGATGTATTGTCAGAAGAGGAGCCAAAAGGAGAGGAGGTCGTGGAAATGGCCTGCCCTAATGTCTTTCCTCCATTGTTGCAAACCACCTTCATTTGGATAGCACCCTTCATGACACTTCGCGAACGCAGCAGGCAGTCAAAGGGATTAAATGCCGATCACGTGTGACCCCGAAACAAAATCCCGAAACGACGCCGGAAGCTTGCTAGTATGGCAACACTTCACGAATGCAGTCGAAGGGAGATAATTCGGATGCCAGCACACAACCGAACAGATGTCACCCAATGGCTGATGCCACTTGAAGTTTGAGGTAGGATAGTGGCGTAACGCAGTCGGAGGGAGATAATTTGGACACCACACAAACCGAACAGATGTCACCCAATGGTGATGCCGCTTGAAGCTTGAGGTAGTAGTGGCGTAACACAGTCGGAGGGAGGTAAGTTGGATGCCACACTGACCGAAAAGTGATCACCAGCAAACGGCACTTGAAGTGTGCTGAGATAATGACAACATGTTAACAGTCAGGGACCTAATGCTGTGGGCCTCGAATTTAACAAAAATATGAACTCAGAGTACATGTATGATCAGTCGTGTACTCTAGCGTACAAGGCTACTCTAAGAATAGGGCAAGTATATATTTGCAGTACATTGTACAGCAACTGACCATTACACATACTCTTACATGTGGGTAAGACTATGTTTTATATACGAATATATAGGATCGAATTTTTCACTGCCTCGATCGAAATGTTTTATTTAGAGGCAGGGGTGCAAATAGTCATTGAGGACGAAACTCGAAATGATGACGTCTCCGCGGATTTTGATTCGGTTAGTGTTTAGTTTGCTCCTTAAGTTTTAGTGCATTAGGCATTCCCCCATTTTCGTACGTTCTGCAAGACGGTCAAGGTACATCTTGTACCATAATGAACACAAAATTCAACATCGACAATGGCCGACCACCGGCATCAATTTCATCACATATCTTGTGCTACATTCGTGAAGGATCAATTGACACCTGTTCATTATACACTGGAGAAGCTTTGTAGGTGGGTCAGAATGTTTAACTTTTGTTTTATTGTGCAGAAATTCAACAAGATTGTTGTGCACTCCGAAGAACCTTCATACCGGCAGCTACCCTTCGTCAATTCATCTCCTGTTTCATCAAAGGCTAGTCTGCTTTATCCACTGAGTCTCCAATGAAGCAAAGCTGTGAGGTTTTGTCATTGTTGGTTGTCGGTTGTGTAACAACAACACCAGCCATATACAGTTTTTGCGGTCAGCACTATAGATGCTCCGGTCATCCTGCTTCTGACAGTATGAGTACGTTTGATGCTGGCGCTATTGTCTTGATCCAGACTCACTTGGTGGCAGAAAATGTTGTGTCATAGCGACTTTGGCTGGCGTCTCATGTACAACAGGATTCGACGATGCGGCGACATCGTTCATTCGACACGAGACCAAATTGCTTCGAGGTCGTCGTGTAATGCCAACAATTGTTCAACATCATCCCTGTTGACAGCCACAGTAAGTATTCAAGCTTGCTCGTTGTTTCACCACCTGCATCAACCAATTACCACCGAGTGATCCTTCACATCAAATCTCGCCGGGGGTACCATGTACAATTTGGCATTCTTGCTTTAAGTTGCTTCCATTGCGGCAACATCACTTTTGCTTCAAACAATGCACCACCAACAAAGGTCTCGGGTCATCTGGTTGGACTTGAATGGTCAACACAAGCGCTTTAAATGACAAAGGAAGTGAGAAATGGGGTGTCAATGAAATAGTGGCGCGTGATAAAAAACTTGCCTCAAATTCGTGCTCACAATTCAACAAATAACAAAAATTAGAGATTCACACCAACTACATACCTTTCGTTTAAAGGAAGTTTAAGACGATTGCACTTGAGTGTTTTAGCTCAATCGAAGTGGAAGGTGATGAAGTTAATGTGTTTGTTGAGGCTTCGAATGACTTGAGTTTGTGTAGCCTGCGTATCTCGAGTACTGTATATCCGGGTATTTTCCAAGCAAAAAACTCGGAAAAATGGGCTTCAGATTAGTGTTCAAGAACGTACGTCAGAAACTGTCGCTGACTAAGATGACCCCGTTTGGCCCATGAGGTTTGACTTTATGGAGATCACATTGGCCGTAGTAATTTGGGTGTAAATCATAAAACAACGAAGTTGAGTAGGGCCAAAATCAATCTTTAATTAAAGATTTTACCACTAAGCAATCTTTAATTAAAGATTTCGGGCGTTT
>JAKSYS010000155.1:0-103512 GCA_022925895.1 Fragilaria crotonensis
GGGCCAACGAAGGGGCCGTTGCAGGAGATCTTGTCACATTCGTGGATGATTGTCGGATTACTGGCTTTTCAAAGGAACATTGCCATGAGGTCCATCGGCAGGTGGCTAGCAGAATTCAGTTTCTCGGAATGCAGGATGCACCTCGAAAATTTCGGCCACCTTCCCAAGCGATGGCGGGAGCTTGGACGGGGACAATCTTTCGTATCGATGAAAAGGAGATATCCAAGTCTGTCTCGCAGGAGAAATGGGAGAAGGGACGAGCCTTGGTGCTGGGTTTCAACGAACAGTGTAAAAAGGATGGGTCGAGTCGGCCTGCGTTAAATCGGAAGGAACTAGAACGCGCTACTGGGTTTCTCAACCACATGACTATGACATTCGAGGACGCAACTCCTTTCCTTAAGGGGTTTTACCTCACACTGAACTCATGGCGGCCAAATCGCGACAAGGACGATTGGAAAATGTCGGACAAGCGGTGGAAGGAGGAAATTGATGAAGGGGAGGCTGAGTCGGTTGTGGCAAGCGACAACGGACCGGAAACTGTGGTGGCCTCCACACGTTTTCCTTCTGACGTTGCAGCGTTGGCGATGATATTCGAACCGAAAGAGGTCCCAAGAGTCAGCCTTCGAACGAGAAGAGTTGTTACGGTGGTGTATGGCTTTGGTGACGCTTCCGGAACCGGGCTGGGCGCCACGTTTACATGTGGGTCGGGTTTTAATTTCCGCATCGGCGTGTGGGGCGCCGCGGAAAAGGATGAGTCTTCTAACTGGAAGGAGTTCTCTAATGTGGTCGAGGCGTTGGAAGACGAAGCAGAGAGTGGGAACTTGATAGACACAGAAGTGTTCATGTTCACGGATAACGCAACGGTGGAAGCATGTTCGACGAAGGGATCATCGTCCTCACCGAAGTTGTTGCAGTTGATCATCCGGCTGAGAGCGCTTTTGACCAAGTTTGGGTTCAAGCTTCACATCTTCCATGTAGCGGGGACTCGGATGATAGCTCAAGGGACGGACGGAGTCTCGAGAGGGTTCTTGGCTCTGGGAGTTATGGCCGGAGAAGCAATGAGCTCGTTCATTCCAATTCACAAAACGGCTCTGGAAAGGTCGCCAGAGTTCGTGGAATGGACAAAACATTGGGCCGGAGCAAAGGCGTTGGTACTCGAACCAATGGACTGGTTTGCCACGGGCCATGATATTGACGGATGGACAATGGGAAGTGATGGGTTTGACCGTCCCGTCCTTCACGAAGGACGTACATACATCTGGGTTCCACCCCCGTTCGCTGCGGATGTGGCCTTGGCGGAATTGAGGAAGGCTCGCATCAAGCGCCAGTCGTCGTCTCATTTGTTTGTTTGTCCTCGACTGTGTGGTCCCCTGTGGTTGAAACAGCTGTACAAAGCTGCAGACATCGTACTCGAGTTCCCGGCAGGGTCGCTCCACTGGTCGAATGAAATGCATGAACCCGTTCTAATAGGCGTACTCTTTCCATTTCTTAGGCACAGCCCGTGGCAGCTGCGGAATACCCCAAAGATGCACAGCGTGGTCCGGCAACTGCGCAGTCTGCTCCAAGGAGAGAACGTGGACTCATGCAATTTTCTGCGCAAATTTTGGGTACAATGTGTCGGGTTTGGGAGTATGCCGGAAGCTGTGGTGCGGAGCGTGTTATACTTCGGCGCCGAGCCCTGAGTTTGTTATTGCAGGTGAGGCCCCTGGAAGGCTGGACGAGGATGACGAGGACCGAATGAGGTCGGGTTGGGCCAGCCGGAAGGAAGACACCACACGATTTAGGACTGGTCGGGATGGCGATGACCTTCTAGTGTCTTTCGAATGTGACGAGTGCGTCTTCGCTAAGCTGTATCGGGCTCGACCTGATGCCAACAGCCCAGATGACAAATTTGCCATGGGATGCATTCGACGGATCAACCTGGATGCTTTCTGGAGTCGGGCGAGAAGTACAGTGATAGCAAACACAGCACAAGCGCGAAAGATGTTGGAATCATGCAGATTGCTTCGCCTCCAGGGTCCGTTTCTGGCGCCAGGCCCGCTGCCATACGATGATCATTGTGGGTACGAGGTTGCCATGCTTATGGTTGTTGCGTCGCGGGGAAAAGGAAAGTACTCTGGCTCCCACAAACAATGGGACACAATCAGGAAGATCCGATCGACCTACTCAAACCAAGTAAGAGCGGCGGCGATTTCGAACTTCCAGTCACTCTCCCTGGCAGACAATCAAGGTAGCAGCTACCAGCGACTGGCGCCTGACCCATGTGGGTCGCTTTGGTTTCAAAGGTTCATGGCTGGATGCAAGAAAAGGATGGGGCAGGATTGGCGCCCAAATCGAGCTATTAGCGTGGAATTGATGGCAGAATTGCTGAGGGCTGCGGAGCTGAAGGCCATGGCCAGCCCGGATGCAGCGGCTCGCAACAAGTGGGTGATGGCGGGAGGCTATTTTTGCGTTTGCTTTGTGTTGTCCCTCCGAAGTACTGAGGGATTGCTCGCAGACCTGGAGGGAATGTTGGAACATCATGACGATACTCGCTCGAACATTGTCATCCCACTTCTGGGGAAGTTCAAGGGAGAGGACCACGCGAGTCAACATTTAATGCCGTGTGTGCATGTTACAGACTCCGGGATTCAGGTAAAAGGTTGGATGACAAGGGTGTTAGCTGTGCATTTGGCGATGGGGCGGACTACCGGGCCAATGTTCATCGACGCCCAGGGATTGCAGTCCACCACTGCAGATATGAATACACTATTCCTTGAATGTTTGTCGGAGATACTGGAGACGAAGCCAGGTTTATTTGGACTGGATGTCTCTACGAATGAAGAGTTGATTGAGAAATACCACGTGTACCGATCATTTCGCAGGGGCTCTGAGTCTCGGGCCGTGGCTATGAAAGTTAGCGAAGCGGATCGGTACGTGGTTAATCGATGGAGAAGGAAGGAGATCGCAGGAGCCAACCGAGTGAGCCATCGAATAGACCAACACTATGTCGATGTGCCCTTGGTATCTCTCTCTTTTCTTCGATACACTAAGGCAATGTGAACCACAAAAGGACGGCACGTCTTTGTCAAAGGTGAAGTCGCTCACGTTGATCTGTATCACACAAATGCCTCAGGCGATGAGGTCTGGATTGTTTCTCGTTGTGGGGGTTTTGAATTCAAGGTTGCTGCGCTCGGCTCACGTTGCCCACGCCAGCTACCTGTAACTTATGGATCCGCGAACCGATCGATTGGGGATTTCGCTATGTTCGTTTGCGATCCTACAAGAAGGTATATCTCTTCCCAGAACTCATTCTATGCGTTGATGACTTTGTGCCAACACATAGCTTGGGTTCCGGGACTCAAGGAGAACAACCCTTTCGAGTCAAGGAGAAGTTTGCTACGTGAATCCATGCGGGCTCGCATGACCTTGAGGAAGGTAAATCGGCAGGGCACGGTGCTACTGTGCTACTGTGCTATGGTTCCCCCATTTACACGAGCGGAATCATGTGACCTGCATGTTTCCGCTCATGAGACTTTTCAATGATCAGAAATGCATGTCGGCTCGGGGGTTTAGCAACCCGAGTTGCGTGCTGTTGTTGTGCTTTACTTAACTATGAAGTTACGAGACTACCATGTTTGTGTCGCTACTGGATACTGGAAAACTATACAGTGGAATCCTCCTCGTACCTCCAGGTTAAGAGGGATGCCAAAGGATAAACTGACAGTATTCGGTAACTATACAAATTTGGTATCTCAAGTCTTCCACCACCGTGACTCACTACATGTTCGAACAAGTTTCCTGGCATAAGATTTTGTCGTAGGGAATTTGGTCCGGAGGACACACGGTTTGGAACTTGGCAGATTTGGGCCAAGGGTTATGTAACGCGCAGCAACAGGTATAAGATTGTCTAGATTCATCTGGTCGCCAGTCGATCCAAGAAGTTACCGATTGTTCGGTTACTTGGGTCTACTCGTGACAGGTCTACCTGGTCAGGATTACCTCGGTTAATCCTCACTTGATTGGATTTTGACCTTCGCCCTCGGAAAGTACATCCCAGGTTGTTTCGTTATCATTCCTCTCATTTGATTCTGCTTTTTCTGTCCCACCCACCATCCCTTTCTTTCCCCACTTCATCTCTGCGTCGTGGGGGGGTTTTGAATTCAAGGTTGCTGCGCTCGGCTCAAGTTGCCCACGCCAGCTACCTGTAACTTATGGATCCGCGAACCGATCGATTGGGGATTTCGCTATGTTCGTTTGCGATCCTACAAGAAGGTATATCTCTTCCCAGAACTCATTCTATGCGTTGATGACTTTGTGCCAACACATAGCTTGGGTTCCGGGACTCAAGGAGAACAACCCTTTCGAGTCAAGGAGAAGTTTGCTACGTGAATCCATGCGGGCTCGCATGACCTTGAGGAAGGTAAATCGGCAGGGCACGGTGCTACTGTGCTACTGTGCTATGGTTCCCCCATTTACACGAGCGGAATCATGTGACCTGCATGTTTCCGCTCATGAGACTTTTCAATGATCAGAAATGCATGTCGGCTCGGGGGTTTAGCAACCCGAGTTGCGTGCTGTTGTTGTGCTTTACTTAACTATGAAGTTACGAGACTACCATGTTTGTGTCGCTACTGGATACTGGAAAACTATACAGTGGAATCCTACAATAATATATAATGCTACCGAGTGGAGGTGCGTTGCCGGAACTTCAAGAACAAGGAACACAAAGGAATGATGGTCCAACGCACTCCATACGGTATAGGCAAAGTGGTCCTCAAGTCCGGCAAAATCAGATGTTTCCTCGTTGCTTTTACATCTCTACAATAATATATAATGCTACCGAGTGGAGGTGCGTTGCCGGAACTTCAAGAACAAGGAACACACTACTACTGTATTTATGTCATTTTAAGTATTCCGAAATTATCATACAAGAAGGTTATGTCGGAGCCATGTGGTCCCTCCTAAACGTGCGAAAAAGGGGTTAGTGTTGTACAGTAACAAGCAAGGAAATTCATTTATTTCCAACGATCAGTTCAATTTTCTACACCGGAATACTTCATAGTACTGTAGTACCTTAATAACGTTTTTGCCTTGTGATTCGTCCGCTTAGTATCAAAGTTTCCTTGTCTACGTAGGACCTAACTGGGTTATGGTATTCTTTTCGATTAAGTGATTGAGTCATAATACACAATGACTTTTTTTCAACCGAACATGACACCTTTAAAAAACAAGGAGCGTACGCATGCCAGCAAAGTGGTACTGGAGTACATGCTCTCAAAACATTTTCTACCGGTAGTGGCTTCGTCGTGCAACAAATGCCAAGGAGAGGTGCTTCCTGTGCTTTCCAGGTACTCAACGCTCCACGCTTTATCACAGGGTGGACACAATTTTTCTGCTCCCGATAACCTTTTCTGCTACAACATGTTGTTCCGCACTCTAGCACTCTTTGCCATCGTCGCTTCGGTTACGGCGCAAACAGATGCTCCGGTGACCCCGATTCCAACGGAACCACCAACTGCAGCTCCGACCAAAGCTCCGATAACCAAAGCTCCAAAAAACCAAAGCTCCAAAAACAACCAAAGCTCCAATAACTAAAGCTCCAACCAAACCTCCGAAGACCAAGGCGCCGACTCTTACCGGCAACATGCTGAAGAATGCCAAGGACAAAACGACGAGGACTGATATCTTGAAGACTAATATCTTCGATTAAATAAGTCTTGCAAGAATGAGGAACGAAGTTGAGATTGTGGGTTGCGATGTGATAGGAATCAGCAATCTGCGTCGGATGAGACCAACCGTGGTGAGGTCTACTTGGTGCAAGTTTATTCGTCAACGTTCATAATAAATACTATTACTACTAGCAATATGGGTTATTAAGTGTGAATCTTCATGTGGAGCCGAATCCGGCCGAAGCCAGTTTTGATCGTAATGATGGTGATAGCGATGAGGCTGAGACGTCGGATCAACTGCCGTCAAAGTGTTCACTCAGCATCGAAGTGCGAATGATTCTCAGTATGGCATAAATGCTACTACTACTTTTTAGACTCTCCAGTAGACTCTCTAGTAGGGCAGATGCTGTATAGGACTCGTTCACACAAACTCAAATTTACATAGAAGGAACACACATGCGATGGGTCACAAAAGCAAAATCATGACCAATGACCAATATGACGTAAGACGGTATGACGAATCCGTACATGGGCTGTGGCGGCAATGACGGCATAATTTCTCAAAAATTAAAAGTACTCCGCATATGCATACACAGTGGCGAATGCGTAGACTAGACACTCCAACGTTATGTCTTGGCGCCAATTGTGAGATAATGGATAGTGGATAGTACCGAGTACAAGTGCTACGGAACAATACTTGGACTTCCACTACAACCACTACTTCCAGTTTCCAGTAGAACAAGTGCCAATACTGCTCCACTACTAGGGTCTACGGGTCCACAGTCTATTCTCGGCTACTATAAATACAAGTTATGATAGGGAATTCTCTCTCCTCTGTCTTGACTCTTGAGTAGAGTCTAGAGTAGAGAGTGTCTTGCCACAGTCCACCCGAGGCCTGGGGCCAAGTGGATGATTATACTTGTCATATGCCATAGTGAACCCCATCATTTTTTTAGAATGTGAAGAGAAATTACTGCTGGTGTCTACTCAAAAATGGTGTCAGTCATCATGGCCAACATGAATCTGCATGTAGTGGCAAATGAAAGCATATGAAACTCATCATCGTGTGTTTATCAATCATTTAGGTGCACATGGTTGAAAGGTTGGTGGGGCCAGAGATATTTTTGTGCATTTTTGAGATGAGCAAGAAAATGCCATTTACCTTGGTGTTTCAGGGGTTAGAATTTGACCCTGGCCTCAACTTCACATTCCAAGAGCCTGTCTTGTAGAATTACATACAGTTGCTTGGTGAGGATTGATGTTGACTTGATGATTCACCTCAAGGACCATTGCAGACGCCAATCAAAATGCCTAGAATCAAAATATTTAATCGTGTCAGACGCGACAAGTACGTTGCAGGTGATGTCAATATAAGATAGTCTACTAGTATGGACAGTCACTAACTTGTCACGTGATAAAACAAACTTCTCCGACGGAGTCAATCCGAATGCTCGACGTTCCTCTCAATCCCATGGGGGAATTTTCGCTGACCATCTCGTCGCTGCGTTGAAAGAAAATGCGGACCCTTTTGCTCGAGGCGTTCGGTCGTCTCCACGCTGACCGTAACGGATGTTGCTATTTTCAATTGATGAGATACAGCTTCTTGGCAGCGCTTGCTATAAATGAACAGGAATAATCCAAGGTCCAGTCACAAATCAGTAGAGTCATCCTCCAACGCCTGCATATCCGTATACCGTGATTCCAACAGCCCTACGCTATGGACCTCTTTAACTCGGTGGCCTTGGTCTGCTGTATGATCTGCTGCGTACAGAAATGGGTATTGAGACTTTGAAGTTTCTGCAAAATGCCCTAGACTATTTGCAGCGGGAGGCGGGAGTCAACTTTCATCTACGGGAGCACCCCAACCGGCGGAGGTATGTTTCTTATCTCACACGCACCGTCATGGATACTATCGGTGCGCCAGTTTCTTGGCAGTAACAAAATTCATCTATAAATCTCGGACCTTCATCTTAATCCCGTCAGCGGTTTGACGGATGAATACATCATGCATTTGGGACATCTGAAGAGGTGTACACACCTTCGCAACAACAGCCTGATCTGGTGAATCTGGTTCGCCTGTGGCTTCTAAGTTGCCACTCTGGCTGACATGAGCAATCCAGATCGCTCGAACTGCATTCTCTTGTGCTACCTTGATGCTGGTAGCCGTCCGTTTGACTTCGAGCCCTCGTCGAAGTGGCCTTGACAGGCCCATCCCTCAAAGGCTCAACACCGCCTATGGAAACGATTCATTCCACCTTTCTATCTTCACTATACTCCCTATTGGGAAGTGCTCCAGATAAAACTCTTTTCTCCTCCTGGTGTATTCCCAGCGTTGCTGCAGTCTTTTCCAGATGATATTCATTCTTGTATCACTTCACTTCCATCCCGGGCAGAGGGACGTCTTTAAGACGGGCTTCACCATATTGCCTCCGACCTGCAAGTGTGACAAGTGTTTTGATCCAAGTCCCGATTGCCTCTTGCCTCTGATGGGGGACTCAGCACAAATTCAGCTACTCACGGCTGGACTCTTAGCACCGGTAAACAGGCTTTATTCATATGCTCCGGCCTAGTGGACGTCCCATTGACAGCCACTCATCCACTTGGAACGAACTTGGAGGATGTGCATCAGCCTGCTATTTTTGTCCTCCCTGAAGGTATTCTTGGGACTGAAACATTGGTGTTCTTTTGACTGGTACACAGACAGCAGATCAGCTATCAGCCGAATCCATAAGTACTGCGATAGTCGTTGCTTCATTCGCATGCCCAGATGCTATTCTCTCTGAGTAGCTACTACTCAAACGTTCCGTTCGACCGATTTGGGTCGAAGCTCATCAAGCAAGATGACTCAATCTCCTACAATTGACTTCCACTCTAGCAACCCAATATCGGAGCATGGACAACTTAGGTCATGATCATTGGTGGACCATTGGCAAGACAATGGAAGTACAGTGTACATCAATGGGTCACTGGTCACAGGAAACGATGACAATAGCATTCGGTTTCATGTCAACGGATAACATTAGTAGCGCACCGAGATACAGAAAACAGAACAATGGACTGACACGGCCTGGGACCTTGTCAATTTCCACACCTTTGGAAACCACTTCCATAACCTCCATCCAGCGCTCCGAATACAACACTTCAAGTTCATTCATGACGACCTTCCTCTCGGCCTACAACTTTTTGCGAGGCATCTATCAAGGATGACACTTCATAATGCTGCCCGTGTCGTAAGGTGGCCGATGAAACTTCCCACCATTTTCTTCATTGAACAGCCAATCCAGTGTTTGCCTCAAGCCTCTCTACCCTTTGTTCTAATGATTCCCATCCTATCCGGTATCTTATTGTTGAGGGCATTTGTTATGTGATCATGTCAGACTTCCCGTTTGTACCGGCTACCCATCAGTACTCCTCCTCCCACTTCATCCTGGGATTACCTCTGCCTTGTCATCGCAACAATGCATTGGACGGAACCCAGCTGTAAAAGGGTTTCTTGCTTGGGAATGGTCGGAATAGGCCACCCTAGACATTTACACCTCCACTCGGGACACACGGACAGGCAATGCTCAAATGAAGCAAATTATCTCAGCTTTATGCCAACATACTCGTCATCTCTAGATTGCTCGGAATGGCTGTCTTCACGCCTCAACTTCAAGCATTCTCACATCTCCTTCTGCCGAAGCGATTGAGATCCATTACTACCAATCTAGTCCGAATCTTGTTCTCCGTGTGGGCGATCAACACTTTTGTCAACGCTCCCTCTCCAAGCTCTTGGAAGGTCCACCGGCAATATGCCGGCGCTGGCTACGAAAAGTCAAATAGCCTGCTGCTGATTTGACAGAAGATGGCACAACACGTCAGTCATTGACCACATCTTACTTCAGTTCCAGTTGCTTTTCAGTTATGTAGGTAAAAACAGTCCTCGCAGACTCGACCGCCAGGACGGGGTACACAGTCTTGGCATACCGGCCGCGACGGGGTGACAACCCGATCACGTTTTTGTGTTTGTTTTTAATAAGATAGTCTCTATGGTTCTGGAGCTCAAAATTTGCCAGAAATGTGTTGGGGCAGTTGTGGCTTGTACAGTACAGTACTGTAGTACTGTAATGTTATCCTCACACTTCACACTGATACTTCAACATCAGGTACAGACAGGTACTGTAGCCGATTAAGTTCCAGTAGCACGTGCAAACAAGTATCCGAGTCTCAGTACGGTTTTTTCTCTCTCCTTTCCCCGCTTTTTTATTTTTTTATTTTAAGAACACCAATTATTGGGTTAGCACCGTTTTAAAGCTGCTGTGAGGCTCAGCAACATGTATACCCTGATATTTATGTAGTGTAGCTAACTTATTATATTGAGCAGAGCGAAACAATGACGTAATCAGGGTCTGACGTTCAATATCTTTGATGTGGGCTTCGCAAGACTTTTGACCCATCCAGCCAAGCCATCGGTAACGTGAAGTGGCTCGACGATTGAGCAAACATTGTAAAGAAGCAATAATCACAGTTATGACAATCATGCATTCAGAGAAGGCAGTTGTGGGTTGGCATGATGTATTATCTCCACAAGTTCTGGCAAGCAAATAGATGCCAACTCCTCGTCATTTAAATGCAAAACTTGGATTCTCAATGTCCTTTTGCAACTGGTGAAATCATAGGCTGCCTTGATGCATTCATGTATACGCTGGGCTCCACACGATGGACATCTGAGGCCTCTTTCTTGTTTACGTCCATCGATGCCACCTCAGACTAGAAGCAACCTAGGTAGTATCCCAATGTAGCATGACGCCACCCAATGTAATGCTTCAATGTAGCATGACGCCACCCAATGTAATGCTTTGATGCCAGTGACAGCCAATTCAATGAGTTTGTGCATATGTGCGGGAACATGATCAACAGTGGGACGAGTGAAAGATGTTGGGTCTCAACTTGCCCACCAATGATGGCAAGCAAGGTCCTGATGTTATTAAATGCCTTGCCGGATGCTCATCAATGGAATTGTGGATATCTCCACTAACAAGTTTGCAAAGCAATTGCAGTATCACAGAGATGTGTTGCTTCATTTTTAAGCAAGCCATCGCAGCATTTGCTTTATGGCCACAGTGATGAGGACTAATCTTCTTTGGTTGGAATCATTGGGTGATCCGTTGTCAATTTGTTTTTATTGCCATGGTGTGTTATCCAGCATAGAATAAATCAACTAGTATACTGTGTATGAGGCAGTACATAAAGCACTGTTGTAATATGCACACCGGAACTTTGTAGATAGCACAGTGACGTCTAGGATGAAGCGCCGTTTAATGAGACAGACTTAAGCTGCAAAGAATCATGACCGCAGTCAAAATTGTTCATTAATGAAACATCATGAATAATTCAACTCAGATGTGAACACATTGGAAATGAAACTGTGACACAAAATTGACGGCAATCTCATGCTTTGGTGTCTTGTACTCCACAGGACACCAGGAGGATACCATTTGTTCAGTAAGAAGTGAAGATGGCAGGCATAAAAATTGGAAGATGGGTGTTTTGGTAAACAAAATGAATTAATTTGTGAAGGGTGGACTAATGAAAGGGACTACATTGTACGTGCAAAGGTTTTTGTACTAAATTGTAGAAAGCGACATTCTAATATAGTAAATCGTTGTACTAGACTACTTAGAAAAATCTTTTAAAGAAGGGCTTTAAATTGTAACTCCTCTCCCTGTTTTGATGCTGTAAAAAGTACACACAGTTCAGAGTAGTAGGTGGCGGAAGGCTGTATGTCATAAACATGTAGACCGACTCGAAAACGGGACATCGACAATAGACAGTAGACAAGCTCCCGTAACTTCGCGTTCCGCGTTCTCACGGGTTCACGTTTGCTCAAGCTGCAACAAGAAGCGAGAAAATGTGTGTGAATGCAAAAATCTTACTAGAAAATTAAACTTCAAGCTGTCCGATATGCAACTCGTGTACTACCGTATTCTCGTAGTACAGCATGTCGTGTGAATCGTTCTGAATATATATTTGACGTCGCTTCATACAATATATAGAAGTATGTATGAATACATATATCTGCGAATTTGCACATAGAATTGACCACTTGACACCTTGCACACAGATGGCCGACCAAAACGAATTCCGAGGGTAATCGGATTTGTACTGGATCTTCGCTCTCCCCTGCTCATCATCATCGTCATCATCATGAGATTCACGACGGCGATCGTTGCCGTATCATTTGCTGCGGCCTTTACAGCTCCTCAAGCCTCTCCTCGAGCACCGGCAGGAATAAGGGTAGAGTCGCAGCTGAGGGTAGCACTTGAAGATGTGAATGATAGATTGATAGCTGAGAATGCTCCCATCCTCTTGGACTATCTCAGTCATCCTGATGAACTTCTCAGACAGCCTCCAAGCTTTTCCACGCTCGAACCTGCCGCGAAGCTGGCGTTGCTCCAGCAGAATTACAAAGCCCTGGTTGCGTCTGCTGTTCCTTCCTTGGAGAATTTCGTGGGGAATACAGCAGCGACACTAAATCTAGATGCCTACGGGCCGTGGTATGTTGCAGTGTTCTGTCTCTTTGTGGCTGCCGCACAACGTGGCGCCGGACGCGAGGAGGCTAGGCAAGAGTTGATTGATAAGATTGTGAGCGGAGAGTTGGATGTAGAAGAGGTGAGTAAATACTACCTCCACCCACAAACGAAAACTTGCCCACCATCACGCACAGACACTGACAGCAACATACAATTTTTTCGATAACGTTAGATGGTTCGAAAAATCAAAAGCGAACAAGCTGCTGCAGAGAGAGAGAAAATGGAACGCGAGGCAGAATTGGCGAGACGCGAACAAGAAGCCCTTGCTGTTCGTGAGGCGGAGCGTCAAATACTGCTCGAAGAACGTTTGGCTCAAGAGGCAGCCGAGGCAGCCCGAAAAGCTGCCATTTTGCGAGCAGCCCAGGAACGTAAGGAAAAGCAAGAGGCCTTGCGACGAGAGGCACAGCAGCTAAAAGAAACCCGACGCAGGGAAGCAGAAGAGAAGAGGCAAGCAGCTGAAACGGCTCGTCAAGTGAGGGCTGAGGAAAAGCGTATTGCACTGGAAACCAAACGTTTGCAAGTCGAAGAAAAGAAACGAACCGCTTCCGAATTGCGTCGTGTTGAAGCCCAACAGCGCCTGGCGCTCGTTGATGCCAAGCGACTCGAGGCAGAACTGAAAAATAGAGCTGCTGAGGAGGCCAAGCTCGTGAAGAGACAGGAGGCAGAACAGAAGAAAAGAGCTGCCGCGGAAGAAGCCAGACTCCTGACATTGGCACACAAGAAAAAGGCGGCAGACGATTCAACGCAAAAACTTGGAGCTGCAGTTGAAGCGGAGCACCTCGCGGGAGGTGCCCAAAAATTATCTGAGTCGAAGGTATCCTTGAGCGCCGTAGCAGCCGATTCCAAACGAGCGACAGAGGAAGCTCGGCGTGATGAGGAAGCGCGTCTAGCCCGAAAGGCGGCTGAAGAACTCGAGGCGCAACGTTTGGAAGTGGAGCGCAAGAAGCGAGAAGAGGAGAGGAAAATTAGACAAGGCCCGCCAGCATCGTCGCTAGCTCGGATACTTGCCCGCGAATATGGTTTGGATATATCCACCATTCGCCCCACCGGACGGGGAGGGCGTGTGACTGCCGATGATGTGAGGAATGCCTTGCCTCCTGACGAGTCAACTCCGATTGATCGAACAGTCGATTTCTTCTTTGCCGACCCCGCTGAAGATATCCATGAAGAAGGTAAGTGTGCGAGATCTATGTTTTCGTCCTCTGACAATCTATGCTTACAATACTGTCTCTTCCCAATGTCAGAAATTACGGAGAGAAGTACAGGACTTTTCTCTGCATTGAGAAGGAAGACTGAGAAGCAGTTGCGAGATTATCTATCGCACCGAGTAAGTCATATCCATGCTCATACAGCACTTGTGCCACCGATGACGACTTTCCAGAATGCATATTCAACTCATATGGTACCTTCTATTTTGTTTCCACAGGGTGTATCAATCCGTGACAAGAACGGGGAATTTCTTCGAAAATCGGAATTGATTCTGGAAGTGCTGGAACAATCCTATGCTAGTCGACAGGAGAGAATGTTGTCAACTTGAATGCCAATATCTCCTGCCTGTCCGACTTCTGATTTGAATCTCTGGTTCTTGTCGAACCCATCTCTGCATTACTCGTAGTAAAGTAGATTGTTGGTAATAATAATGAAATCAAGGTTTTGGTCCGAGAAGACAATGCAACTGTAATGTGAGACTATACGTAGGGAGTCTCTACCGTAGCACAACAGTACTCTATTAGCAGTTGACAGGCAGTGGCGTTTCAACAAGCCATCACCGTGTCGCCGCGTAATGTACCAGTAGCTGGTAGTCCGTACTTCAGTGCTGAAACAAACAGTCTCATACAGTATAGTGAAGCAAAACTTATGAATTGGGTACAGCTGGTTTTTCGTTGAAGCGTCCGAACGTAGGTTGTGTACAATTCGTACCATGCACGCATATTATTTCCATATCCTTTATCAAGTTTTAGTAGCAGCTGTCTCCTGCGACCATAAAAATCCATCTCTGTCGACATGATGATCACACCTCGTCCTCCTCGTTTCTTGTCTTTGCTTCTTTGAGTGCACTGTTGACGAAGCCACGATCGAAGTCCAATGCACACCTGTGAGACTTGAACAATTTCATCAGGCGTTGGATTTCGGAGTACAGAAGTCCTTGATCTTCTGTTATACTTGTGGCGATGAAGTTGTGGGTACGACCTTGCTGCCTCATTCTCTGCTGACTCTCAAAAGATGATGGTAAGTACAAATATATGCGCGTGCTCGAAGCAAACTTTCCCATCCTTTCTTTGGTCAACTCCTTGATTGAACACGTTGAATCTCTCACAAGTTGTTTGAAATTCTCTCGTCCCCTCTTTGAGATACAGGAACCCGTCGGTAGAAAGCCTTTGCGTGACCCCAGCAAAATTCAATGCCTTCCCTGCTAATTCGGCATGGAACTTTGGTGTTAGAAGTACCGTGATGCCCAGCTGAGATCCAAGGTACTGAAGTGCCGTTTCCTCATCCTTGAAATCAGCACACTCTGCGATGAGATGGCGTAGGGAATACCGTAAGTCAATCTTCCCTGAAATTGTGTCTTTCTTTCCGTCGACAGTGTATTTATCTAACTCACTTGGATCAATCAGTCCTCTTTCCCACAGAACTTGTAGCATGCCTTTAGATTTTCCTTCCCATCCAGATAGGATTTTGTCGACTTCTTTGTGAGTTTCGATTGAATTGTTTCTTGCCAATTCCTGAAGTTCGGCTTTAGTGTACCCGCGTTTTTGTTGGAGCGTCACACCCTTTTCGTTGAGCTCTTCAAGAAGGGTCTTCTTTGTTTTTTCAATTGGCTTGCTTCTTTTCCCCATTATTCGATCATGACGTTGTAAGTCACGTTGCTCTGGTGTCAAATACCATGGGCCACAGTCGTCAGTATTGAATACCATTGACTGTGTGTCTCCGATGCCCAGGGTTGGTGAGTGTGTGCCCAGATAACCCTCTTGTGACATTATGACTGTGTCTCTCATCTGCTGTTTTGATCCTCCAAAGTTCTTTTGCATGTTGATCGCACTGAGTGCACCATCACGTTTGCGAGCGTGTCCCTGAGAATGATCGAACAAAAATACAAAATCGAAGCTTGGATATAGGATTCGTAGGCAATCAACCACATCCTCAAGCTGAAGACTCATGTGGTATGAATTCCAATAACCCTGATTATTGATTCCGATGAACAAGTATTTTACGAAGGGGGATTCCAACAAAATCGGCTTCCTCGTTGTTCCCAAGATTTCCATCGCAGCTGTTGTATCGAGGTAATTTCCACCGCCGAGAGCTGCTGTTTGCCTTGCCATATTCACTCTTTGTAACTCATCCTCTGTCATCTGCCTGCCAAAGCCGAATTCGCGTGACACGAACGCAGAAAGCATATACCCATCGCCCTCCGACTTGGGCAGAAGTGGCACTTGTCCTTTGGCCCAACCCATTGTTTGGAGGACAGTAGATACTGCGCGAAGACAGACTCATCTTGACCAATAATCATCAAGGGCCTGACTGATGATGACACTCGTATGCTTGTTTTTGCTTCAACATCTCGCGCTGCCTCTTCTCCCCTTTGATTCTTGATATGCAATTCTTCCAATAGTCAACGTGAAACTCAACCCGAGTCTCATCAGATATAATATCATAGTAATGATGTCCGAAATCTGTGTCTAAGGTCTTGATCGTAGCAGCTTCACTGAGTGGAAGCTGAATCCAACGCCGACAACGTGGCTCAAGCACGGTAAGGTAGTTCTTGCAGAATGCATTTCGATGTGCGACAACATCTTCACGTTCATGGCCATCGACGTAGAAGCTCTTCCTTCTCGTATCATACTTGAATCCGAGTAATCGCATCCAGCGCCATGCTGTTGTGAAGCTCATGTTTTTAAGTCTATGTGCGCGAAGGAATAGCGCAATATCATCCTCATCTTGATCGACATCGACAGGATTGCTAGTAGGATTAATGGCTGTAGTACTTGTACTCAATGTTGACGTTTCTGCAGTATCTTCGTCTACTACCGATTCACGTTTCCACAACGCAGCCAGCCTTGGGATTACAGACGAATGAACGAATTGATAGACTGCTTCAATTGAAAGATGTGACAAGTTCTCGACGCCAAATGCAACAATCTGCTCCTTTGCGCATGGAAACACTTCGAGAACTCGAGGAAGAGGTCGTTTCCACACTGAACAGACAAGTTTGGGTTTGGGAAGCATTCAAAATTACGGAACACAATGTTCCAATTTGCGATGGTTTTATAGAAGGTTGCTTGCGTCATACCAACAGTGTTCAATACCTTACAAGATTCAGTGCAACAGTCTTGCCACGTCCATTCATTCATTTTTGCAAGAGCCAATCGGTACGCATAACAAAGAAACGTCGCCCTTTGCCTGACAGCGCATATCTCAGCTTTGGTACACACGTTGTCGATATCTCTACCTTGCACAACATTCCTCCAATTATTTTCTTCCTCATGAACGCTTTGAAGCAGTACAATCCTTCTCTGAAGTGCTTCCATTGGAGTTTCAGAATCGAAATCAGTATCATTCCCATCCTCGCAATTCGTTGTCCCATGTTTCTTTGGTGGTTTGAACACTCGGTATGCCTCTGGGCTACATGGCCAGTAACTTGAGCTAGAAGCATCAGCAGCAATCATTACAGCGGCCGCACCAGTATCTCCTATCCTTGCTCGTTTGCTCGGTGATTGCTCAACAATGTCTCCGATCCTTCCTCCCGTTGTAGCCTCCGTGTTGACAGGTGTAGTTATCATTGTGTCGAGAGCGGGTCTTGATCTTGTGCTTGGAATGACTAGCACATTTGCGGCTGCTTCCATTACTTTTTCGTTCCATGCACTGTTAAGTGGACATGGGTACCGTATCTGCCTTGATTTCTCTGTGAAGTAGTAATAGAATGTGTTCTTGTATGTGACTCTGAACACTCCTGTTGTGTTTGATCCATCAAATCGGTGCATCAATTCTCCGAAAGAAGCCGACTTGGACATCCCTGTATTGAACCTTCTTACATCAATGACGCCAAGGGACGCATTGACATCAAATCTCCCTAAAGCTTCAGCCCAAGTTGATGCAGGAAGCCAGCAATTTGACAATCTCGGACCATACGTGATGTCTGTTCGAAGTAGCATGACGGCATCAGTCAAAATAGCATATTTACCTTTGTCAACCATTGTATCTATAGATTTATCACCAACAGTAGGTTCACTGAGTTACATAGGAAGGTGACTGCAGGAGGTAAATCTATAGATTAGAATGGAAATGTTGCAAACGACGGCTTGAAAATCTCATTGTGGAAGCCTTGCTTCCAACACGACAAAGTCCCGCCCTCGTGACGTCATATTGGCAGTGAAATCGGTCTAGCGTAGAATTAATACTGGGACGTGCGCCCGGATTTTAGAACAGAAAACCAGCTGTACGTGTTAAATTTGTGTTCTCCGAATACCAAGTACGAGTAGTACTGTATACTGTAGCATAACAAGGACATCCAAGGGCATCAAATCCAGGGTACAAACCATGAACACTTACCATGGCTTCATTCGTAACGAACGAACGACCCAAGCTTTCCTACTCTGCGACGTTACCTTTTTGTAACAACAATAGCTTGTACGGTAGATCGGTGTTGTTGGTCGGACCGAATCGTTGGACACAGCCGTTGGCAGCAGCTCTTCTAAAGGTTCAATTTGATGGTCCCGTGCAATCGACAGCAGTAGGAACAGGAACGCCAACAACAACGACAAAGACGACGATTGATCCCGCCGTGGAAGCCTTGCGCCGACATGTCTTTCATTGTCCTCCAAAACGGGTGATTCATACTGTGGAATCCTTGGAAGACCCAAGGTGGTTTTTTCGAATGGATCATATCGTGATACTCATCGCCGCGTCCACAAATTCCACGATACCATCAGGCCAATCAGGAGATGACGCATCCCACCATCGGTCGATCAATCGGCTCTTACACGAAGACTACACACTTTATCAACGATCCACTAAAGTTCGTGTTCACGAAATCGGTGGTCCTATGAATCGTAAGTCGATTAGGATACAAGAAGGAGGGGGAGGAGGAAAGGACACTGATCCCAACCTTGAACCTATACCTCGACAGTCCATCGAGTCTCGCGACCGTGGCGAGAATGATATTGCAGCGTACAAAGGCTGGGACTCGGGAGGGGACGTCCGTCTTGCCTCATGTCAGTCCCATGATCTTTGGAGCCTAACTCACATAACTCACACGCAAGTGGCGACTGGATCAACAAACGCGAGGACGACAAGATACCGAATGCCAGTACTCAGGGGCAGATCCGAATTGCACTACTTCAAGTCTGATGATGATACCAGATGATTTTGAAATTGCTCTCTTTTTATGACATGTAATATTCGGAAAATGTATTGCTGCGTTCTCCCTATCTGTCAGCTCTCACATGGTCAAGCGTCACGGGTCTCAGTCCCACCAACCCCCCGAGAAAACGCGTGTCAGCTAGCCATCCAAAGCAAGAGCGACATGTCTTTGCGCAGCTGGGAAGATCTCCCTCTCTTTTACTCTGCAATCTTCAAGGCAGCGCCCGCAGCATAGGTCTCGACATTGCCAATCGTGACGGCAGTAGCACTCTGGAAGGCTTCGCAGGTGGACTCCTGGATGATGGCCAACATGACAACCTCCTGGTCGGCACGAAAGTCAGTCAAGTAGGCGTTCTTTCCAGAAGGATCTTTCCTGCAGTAACGGCAACGCTGTTGTTTTTTGTGGGAATAGTAATTGAGGGAGGAGTGTGTGAGCTTGTACGTATGTGGTGGAAATGGAAGAGGGGAATGATCGAGACATGGAATGAGTGCAGCACCTACCCAGTAAACGACGTAGGAAGCCGTGGAGGTTCTAAGCTTGCGCCTATCGACACCACCGTCAGGGACAACAGCCTCGGCCTCGATAGCAACAATCATGCCGTCGAAGCCATAGACCTGCTTGTAGGAAGCGTCGAAGGCCGCCAAGAGGATCATATTGCATGCCACTGACACGTCGTCACCAGTCGTATGCTCAACATCGATCGTGAGCTCGCCTTGGATGGCGGTGGCAAGATTGTCCTGAGCAGGCATGCGAAGGTGGGTGGACGCCGCGGTGGGGACTGCCAGAAAAGAGGGCGACGAGCGATGCGAGAATGAGCTTCATGTTATAGTTTCTGACGGAAGTAAGATTGTGAGACGTTCCTCGTCCTTTCTGAAAGGATCAGGCTCGCTCCCCTGACGTACCTGTGTACTGATTCCTCCAACCACCACTTAATCTACGACTAGTAGATACTGATTCTTATATCAGACACAGATCAGCATTCCTTTCCGATGAGATATTCTATCGGAGGGGATCACAAGTGGGAATGATCGCATTGTCTTGGGAATACTTAAGCAACGTCCATCCTCTCTATATGAGTCGTTGGCGCCATTCTTGAAAACACTTAGCAGTACGATCTTTCCTTCCAATCAAATTACTTTTGTTCGGCATACGCCCAATGCATGAAATGTGAGTCCTGGATACGAGGTATCGAGCCTTCTCGTCTATGTATCTCCCACGTCCCCATAGCAACAGCAACGTCGATCACACGAACAGTAACGATTTTGAATTCCTTCTGAAAAGCACGGATTGTGATTAAGTTTCAATCACAGATACGAGTCGACGCGTCAGAGAAGTGAAGGTCAATCCCTTTCTCTTTCAACACATTTGTGATGTATATATTGGCATTGTTCCACGTCTCTGAAACACCGATCACGTTGTGCCAGCCCCCCGCCACCATTTAAATACGCTGCAGTCGTGGCGCTGCGGAGCCGTCTTGTTGCCCTATCTGATGACAACACCTTAATGTATCACATATATGCATAGCTTCCAGATGCTGTTTCGTTATATATGCCAATACACATTGTGTTCGTGTCGCGAGTCGCGAGTCCCAAGTCGCGACCCTGCACATCGTACGAGCTATCCCCGCGAGATGGAGTTGTAGACCACATCAACAGTAGTTACTAGTACAAGTACCCCAACAGCGTGTATTTACGAAGAGAAACACTTCATTATTGTACTTGCACTTGTACAGTACTGCTACCCTTTACTCATACATAGAACATACTGGAGTGCTACTGTATGTCAGATCATCATACACACAGTTTATTATATCCACTCTACACGGACACCGGAGTACTCGTACCAGGCACTTCTACGACTTTGCACTAGTCATTCGTGATACACTTCACCCGTGAAATAAATATGAATGTCTACGTATAGGGATATGCTGATCGACGGTCATTCGCCTTTTCTTTTTCAGGAGTAACTACATATGTACTGTACTCACAATAGGATTGTACTGCTACTGTGACGGCGTATCCTCCTTCCGGTATGCGTGTTTCGAGGCGCACGATAAATGAAGAAAACTGAAATCCTTGCCCATCATGCCTGCGATATAACACAATTACAAGAGTGTCTCGTCGTCTGGTCGAATACCATGTCTGCTCAGAGCAGTAGTTCAGCAACGGAAAATACGCTGCTTCTCCCTACTCGAACCATTCATCCCTCCAAGTCTGTCCACAAAAACTTGGGTGAAAATGTGCCCCTTTATTCACGTCGTAAGTGACTTGCGTTAATCAATGGTCTGCTCCAGATCCCAGTGTTCTCTGCATTCTGAGACAAGACTGACGACCTCATGCTAGAGTGGACCGCCAAGAGGACGCCGTCGTTTGTGTGCCCGTTACCTCATAGCCTATCCTGACCTATCCTGATTCCTCTCATGCTGTTGTATGCAATCACGTTTCGTGCTTCACGATGCGCCTTTGTCTTTCAACTTGACATCAATTCTTGTTCTAAGCTCGTCAACGGCAAGGGTGGGATGACCAGCAAATACTGCCACACGTCAATTGGGGTGACCTCTTCTTCGACTTGTTTTACGTTGCGGCTGCCTTCAACTTGGCTGTCATTCTTAAGGAATCGCTTTCTTGGGAGGGATTCCTATACTTTCTTTCATGTTATTTTCCAATCATGGCTCAGTGGAATGAAAAACTCATTTACGATGCTCGATTCGCTCCAGAGGATAATCTGTACCACAGATCACTAGAATGCGTTCATTTGTTGCTACTCGGAACTGCCATTCAACACATTCGTCCTGTCGAGTTGATGCAAGATACAGAATCCAACTCAACAACTCTTATATTCAGTACGTGTTTGGTCTTGATGAATATCTTGGGGATTAAACGAAATCAGGATGTCCATACCAATGTCATGGGTGGCGAAGAGGCCAAACATCACGCTTCTTCAGATATACGTCGTCGAATCTGTGCCTTGATCCCATTTCTTATTTCAACACTCCTTGCCGGACGTGATTATTTTCATCTTGTCTATCTTGGTGGTGATGGTATTGGTGGCGGCATTTCCAGAGTCGAAGGAGATGGAGGCGAACAGGAAATGGAAGAAGCCTCCAACAAGAATAACATCCCAATTCTGTTCTGCCTTTTCGGTTACATTTGTGAACAGATTTATGTCCTTCTGGATGTCTTTGTTGTGATTCCAAATAGCGGACGCGATTTCAGAGAGATTCGAGTTCCCCTCAACGTCAACTTTACACTGTGAGTTTGCGTCAAAAGTGTTCGTGACCAACACGTATATATTATGTATATGTTCTTGATGCATTCCATGTTTACTGTTACTGTCATTTCCCCCACGTCATTTTCCGTCTAATCTTCTCCTTGCTTTGACAGACACCGCATCGGTGAATGGGTCATGTTGATGCTTGGTGAGAGCGTTCTTTCGCTCTTGATTGTCGAAGAATCATCGGGTCGAAGGTACTACGTGACATTCTATTCTGGCATGATATCAGTCATGTAAGTTACTTCCAGAGTGAACTGTCCAAGATTGTGACGAAACGATTCTTAGTCATCGTGTTTCTCACCCCACTAATCTGAAATCGCAATTCAAAATGCGTCTGAATGGACAGAATGTTGCAATATCTTTACTTTCGCACTCAACCATTTGACGCCGATGACCATGCCATGAGACGCGACCATGCTGGAGCATTCATTTTCTACCACAGCATTGTCTTTATTCAGCGTCTCTTATTGTCATTGGATGTTCCTTCAAAACAATCCTCCATCACTACATTGACGAGCAAGAAGAAAATTTATCATCATCATCATCCGTCATGGCCGGCAGTGATGGAGGAGAAGAAGACACCTTGATCAATAATGACATGGAGCGGCGAATAGCTCACATGTTTTCTTGGAGCATGGCGGCATCATTTTTCTTCCTCGATGCCATGATCCTGTCACACCGTGGCTTCAAGGCCAATCGGGATCGCCTTATCCTCAATGGTAGCATCCATTGGGCAGCGACACTCATTGTGTTGTTCGATTGCGCACTCTTTATCGTTACGGCAACATTGTCTCTGTGGATCAGAGACTTTGAAATCCTATGTCTTGCTGGTTGCGGAGTTGTGGTGTGTCAAATAATTATGCGAACCAGAGGATTGAAATACTTCCCGGTCAGTAAAAGTGTCTCGGACAATGATTTTGATTCCACGAAAGTGGGTGATATTCGACGAACCGTGAGCCTTGGGTAACAAGGCCATTCTGGCTGTCGTGTTTGTCACATTTTTTTCCGGGGGGGAGGGCTTTCGTGGATTTCAATGGTTCCGCTCCTGCATCGCCTAATTGAGCTTCATATTATCTGCGTGAACCCCATCTTTCTGCTCGTGGAATTCCCTTTAATTCTTACAAGCAATTTAGCATGGTCGGGGATGAACAAAGGCTTAGCGACATTTACCATAGTTCTATCCGAAGGAGTACATAGTAAACTGCTGTATTTGCGTTACCCGGGAGTGGGATCTCTGCCAGAGACGAAAACTCTTGAGCAGCTTTTGCATGACAACAACCGCGAGCACACACAATTGACACTCCTGCTTGCTACGTGCTGATAAGTTGTCAATGCTCATTTGGATTCCATAGTGAGTCTACAAGTGATTTGAACGACGTACGGTTTCCGACCGTTTTTCGCATCTCAAGAAGGCTCGAGATTGGCCAATTCATCGACATGTTCATCCGTTTTTCTACATTCACCGTTTCACATTCGGCTACTAGCTTCGAGCAGGACACGTTGCGCTGGGAGGAGTGCCGTTCTGTCTAGTGAAAGGTATAGAAGAAGTTGTAACGAAAGGAAAGCGACATGTCAGTCGGACTCGGCGATGGCAAAAGGTCCTCGGGTGGTGTCTGAGGCGTAGGATCCCGACTTGCTGGTTCCGTCGTCGGAACTTCATGGTCAGCGCAAGTCGGGATCCCGGTGGAATGCGACTTCTTGTGGGAGGCACAGTGTAGTTCGGACGCGATGATGGACGCAAACTTGGACTTTGAGTGATTCTAGGGGTTGGGAAAATGGTCGGTTTGGGGAGGGACGGATGGGGCGCTTTGTGGGTTTGATTTCCGGTATCGGAGCGTTGGATATTGGTAAATCTGACGGACTGTCAGATGGAAAGGCGGTGTTGGTGTTCTTTGATGGATGACCAGAAGGTTTAGTTGGACGTTTCGTTGGGGGAAATGTCATTGAGGGGAGATCAGACGGGACGTCCGAGGGGCTGAGAGATGTCGTCTGAGCAGGAAGCGAATTTGGACTCTTTGATGGATTTGCAAAGCAAATCGGTGGAAAGGTTATCGTGGGACTTGCTGTTGGTGATAAATCGGGGTCAAAATCCATTACAGAGCAAGACGCCGCATCAAAAAGGTCACACGCTCTTCCGCACAGCACGTCAATGTCATCGTCTACGTTCAAGATGCCATTGCATTGGGTGTTGCGAGAGGCGAAGTTGGTGTCCTGTCGGATAACGGTTGATTCGTCTTTCGTTTTGACAGCTCCTTCAGAGTTCCGGACAAAACACGATCTTGAGATGGCTACGTTCCCTCCTTTTGATATCTGAATGGCTCCTTGGCGAGCCACGGTGCGCAGGAACAATGTCTCTTCTACTATAAGTGTCCCGCCAATATTCAGAACAGCAGCGTTCACAAGCTTGTTGTCTGTGAAATTGCTTCGGAGTAAACCCACCACCATCGCCGTATCGTCTTTCTTCTTCCAACATGAGGATTGCGGATGTTCCTTCGTTGTTCCTCCACTCACAGTCGACGAAGAATGCTGTGGAGTCCTTCGTTGCTGCAGCGTGAATCGAAATACCCCGAGACTTTTCGAAAGTAACCCCAATGAATTGTATCAGCATGGTAGCCCCTGATTTCGAATTGAGAAACACCGCCGGAAACGATGCAGTTGTTGGATCGTTTTCCATCATCACCGCATTGAATGGTTATGTCACTTGAGGTCAAAAGGATAGGAGTTGTGTCTATGTCGGGGTAAGAATCGACATCAAAGACAGTGTCAGAGCAAAGGATGAAGTCAGCACCCATATCTAGGAGTGAGAAACCCTTGACTGCAGTTGACAGTTTCTTCCAGTCGTCAAAACAACCCTGGGATGGGCCTTGTGTTGGTTTTTCAACGGGCGCGCTTGTTGGCTCAACCATCGTTGGCGACTCGGATGGGGCTCCGTTGGTGGCAGTTCAACATTCAGGCAATTGTCCGCATCAAAGGGATGCATGTGGATTTGTCGGCTTCAATGACCAAAATCGCTGTACAGTTGTCTTTACGCCCCACAGTGTTGGACCGCCCGTAATTTCCTTGGGACTTTTGAGCTCAGAGTTCTCGTTAATAATGATCAACCCGAAGTCCATGCTCGCCTCGTTAGAGACAAAGCAATTTTCCAGCAACGTCACACTGCCGCTTCCTAGTACGGAAAGGACTCCAAATGGTGCACCATTACCTCTGAAGACACAGCTTTCTAGCGTCAGTTTCCCACCAACGTTTGAAATCACCGCAAACAACACTGAATTTCCAACGAAGGAACAATTGCGGAACGATGCGGACATCGACGGAACGGTGCCTGTGATTCCAGAATCAGGAATGTCTGGATCGGTCGGAAAGTTAGCAGTGCCCTTATAAATCAAGATCGCTTGAGCTCCAAGTCCGTCTTCCCAACGGCATCCGTCGAATTCCACATCAGCGTCGCTGTTCCAAGGGCCTCAATAGAAGTTACCAAAGCACCAATGAAGCTTATTCCCGAAAACTTAATTCTACGTGCGCTGCCTTCGATCTGGAAGTGGCGTTCTCCGCCAAAAACAACGCATTTGTTCTTCTCGTCGCCCGAAGTCCCGCACTGAATCGTGATGTCGTCAGAAGCAATCACAATTGGCGTTGTGTCAGGATCTGGAAACGTATCCACGTTCATCTCTGTATTTGAGCAGATGACAAAAACACCTCCCAATCCACTCGCCGACGCTTCGCGGACAGCGGCAGAAAGCTCATTCCATTTTCTGAAACATTTCTTCGATGTTGGGCTTGCCGACGACGGCGCAGGAGAAGCGGACGGCGGCATTGTGTCTGTACCATTATAGTCCGTTGCAGTGCAGACGCGGGAAGAAAATTCTTGGCAGGTTCCGTCGCAGGAATTGGAGTTTTTGACACAAGATCCACTCGTTTCCTCGAACAAATCGCTACAGTCATCTAAGGGAAGATTGGTGGACCCTGTTGCCAATCCAAAGTTATTGGCGTTTCTGAGTGTCAATGATCCTCGTTCGACGAAGACTGATCCAGGTAAGCTGGTGCTCTCAGATGATATGAAGCAACAGTTTGAGATACTTATCTGCCCTTCGCTGAGTACCAGGATACCTCCAGATTGTCCAGTGTTGCTATCAAAGAGTGTGCGATCGAAAAACACGACACCGTTGAAATCCGACACGGGGGAAAACGAAACTACATTGTTGACGAAAGTGCAGTTGACCCCAATAACTGTCATTGACTGACCTGGTGGATCCGGAACCATCGAAAGCTCAGTTTGATCACCGAGGCCCCCATTGTAGACTTCGATAACAGACCGTCCTGTGTGCCCTGAGAACTCACAGTCTACGATGGCAAGAGTGGCAGATCCTTGTGCAGATGCTTTGATCGCCACATTGGAAGAGGCGGTGAAGGTGATTCCAGTCATCAATATGCCGCTAATGTCGCCAACAATCTCAAATTGAGTCGTACCCTCAGTGACAATACAGCGGCTTGATCGTAGACCTTCCTTCCCACAGTACAATTCTGTATCCGGTTGGTCTATATCTATCTTTTCATCGACAGTGAATACAGTTTGCTCACAAAGCTGAAATTTTCCACCCTTTGCGTTGCAGAAGCACTCTTGATAGCCGCCGACAGGGTTTTCCAGTCGCTGTAACAGTCAACTGTCGTCTGACATGCGCGAGAATCAAACTCATTGCATTTTCCGACACAGTCTTGTGGATTGGAACAATCTCCGGCAGTTGCCTGCACAAAATTCCGTTGCAGTCGCCGCCAGCATTTTCGCGTCCGCAATTCTCGTTAGCCGTGAGGAGCCTAGAGTTCGAGTCCAAGAAAACTGGACCAGGAAAGACGCTGAAGTCGTTTTGCACGAAATTGATTCCTGAATCTCAAGCCTTCCTTGAAAGACAGAAACGACACCTCCATCAACAGCATTGTCATTGAATTCACAATTATTGATAACCAGCTCCCCGGAGAGCAAAATGGCTGCGAGGCTAACTTCGTTTTCTCGAAAGTGCATGTATTTAAAGAGATGGCGAACGAATTCACTTGTTGCAGCAATCGCGAATGATTTTCCTGTTCCATGTCTAGATTCACGCCCTTCATTTCGTCAGGAAAACATAAGTGTCGTCATCAATTGGAGATGGCGGGGCAACTGCTATTGTCCCAGGACTTCGCGACCATGCCAAGACGGAAGGAATGTAAAATCCAGATCAACGTTGCGTTTTCGGGCAGGGAAAGTAAATAAATCATCGTTGATCGGAGAAGTTGGAACGGCTGTTGAGGTCCCAGGAGCTGGCGACCCAGGTCGGATGCTTGGAAGTGAAGTATTATCTGGAATGGACGTAGTCACTGAGCTCGATGGAGGCGCCGTTGCCGCAGGTAAAGCAGTCGGCGAGGTCGGCAGCGCCGTTGGCAAAGGTGGAGTCCCTGGTGAGGTGCTGACCACATTTGAACTTTGAAATGTTGGTCCTGATGATATCGGTGCACCGGAAGCAATCAACGGAGATGAAGTTCCTGGGGAAGTGCTGGCCACATTTGAACTTTGAAAAGTTGGTCCTAACGATGTCGGTGCTCCGGAAGCAATCGATGGAGGTGAAGTTCCTGGTGAGGTGCTTACCACATTTGAACTTTGAAAAGTTGGTCCTAACGATGTCGGTGCTCCAGAGGCAAGCAATGGAGTAGGTGATGAAGAAATCGCTGGCACTTGAGAGGTCACAGAGCCTGGAGATGGAGAGGATGGCGATAATTGACTGGGTGCCGCGCTCAATGATGGTGACGGTATTCCTGCGACGGATGGATTGAAGCTTATCGAAGGCAATAACGATAAAGAAGGCCCTGATACACCGGATGGTTTCTGACTCGTTGTCAGGGAGGTTGGAACTGCACTGGAAGTAGGCAAATCTGATGGCTTTGCACTTGCCGAGGGAGATGTCGGCGACAGGCTTGAACTAGGCCTAGATAAACCAGATGGCTCTTGACTTGTCGTCGGTCCTGGACTAGAAGTTGCCCCTGACTGAGTGGATGGTTTCAGACTCGTTGTCAGAGTAGTTGGAGATGGACTCGAAGTGGGTCCTGACAGAGCGGAAGGCTTTGGACTTGTGGTCGGAGCGGTTGGAGCAGGACTCGAAGTGGGCCCTGATATTCCTGACGGATTTGGACTTGTGGTCGGTGCAGTAGGAGCAGGACTCGAAGTGGGCCCTGATATTCCGGACGGATTAGGACTAGTTGTCGGAGCAGTAGGAGCAGGACTCGAAGAAGGCCCTGATATTCCTGACGGATTTGGACTAGCTGTCGGAGCAGTTGGAGCTGGACTCGTAGTGGGCCCTGATATTCTTGACGGCTTGGGACTAGTGGTCGGAGTAGTTGGAGCTGGACTCGAAGTGGGCCCTGATATTCCTGACGGCACTGGGCTAGTGGTCGGCGAGGTTGGTTCCGGACTTATTGTGGGTCCTGATGCTCCTGTTGGCATCGGGCTAGTGGTTGGTGAGGTTGGTTCTGGACTTATAGATGGCCCTGCTGCACCAGATGGCTGTGGACTTGTCGTGGGCGAGGTTGGTTGTGGACTTATTGTGGGTCCTGTCGCTCCAGAGGGCATTGGGCTAGTGGTCGGCGAGGTTGGTTGTGGACTTATTGTGGGTCCAGTTGCTCCAGAGGGCATTGGGCTTGCGGTTGGAGAGGTTGAATCTGGCCTTTTCGTGGGCCTTCTGGTGGGCCTTCTGGTGGGCCTTTTAGTTGGCCTTTTCGTGGGCCTGTTAGTTGGCCTCGTTGTGTCAGATGGCATTGGACTTACGGTCGGGGCCTCTGTAGCAGCATCCGCATCTCCTACTGCCAGAATAAGTGTATTTCCACTATTTTCCTCCCATACGCAGTTTTTAAATGCAATTTCTCCACCCTTTCCGCTGTAAAGAACTGAAGCATTCCGAGCCTCCCGAAATGTCAATCCTGATATTTGTACTTGTGTTACACCCCCGACGATAACAATGTGAAAGCTCCCTTTTAACAGAATACATGCATCGTCGCTCTTTCCGTTTTCTCCGCAGATTAATTCTGTTTTGCTAGCATCAATTAGAATTGGATCAAGTTCTGAAGACGATTTCGGTATCTGAAAAATGTCGTCATCGACAACTGGCACGTCTGTAACGAAGTCAAACTCGGTGTTTGGGCAGAGGACGTACGATCCTCCATTAACACCAAGTGTTTTGTTGCTTGTTATTGCAATATCACGTTGGAGCGTGAACAAGTCCGAGTACCCCACGACTCCGGTAGCCTTGGGACATTTTGAGGGTCCTGTGATCTGCGAAACAACCGTGGTCAACGCCGCGAGTGTGATTGCAAGATGCCATTGAGAACATCTAACCCCATCGAAAGGCCGACTTCTCTTCCGCGGGCGTATTCGCGATCGCTGTGCCATTGCTCGTTTTCTTGCTTGTTGCGTCGGTGAATTTGGGGATGGTGGATGGATTTCGATGAAATGTGTGGGGAAGTGCAAGTCTCGAGATGGCCATTAATATTATCTGTCCTCGTATCTGAAGAATTAAACAGGTATTAACGTTAAACTCATGTTTAAGTATTTTAGACGCTTATGAATATTATTATTGATAGTGACGTTAAAGTCATTATCTTGGTTCACAATACTCAACGCACAACGGCTGCCTACCGTTGGGCGAGCCTCTAGATGCGCGCAGTTGATGCTTGGACTTCTGCACGACGTGCAACTGGCATCTACTGACGACCCAATGTCTCAAGGTGGACTTAACCCCGGAGGTGCGCTCTGTATGACTCGTCCTACACAGTGAAGGTTTATAACCCCAAGACATGTCATTCTAATCTTGATGTGAGGGCAATGTCACGGAGAGAGCGAGAAGGCGCAAACAATTTTGAATTACAAAACTACTAGCTAGTAGAGACTGGCAATGACCTCGGAAAGGTGCCAGCGTTCATCGGGTTGAGCATGGTGTGGCCGACCTACCGGTAGTTGATGTGTTTCAAGTTTCAAGTAGTTGGCTTTCAATACATTGATGAAAAGTTATGTCGTTCGTAGAATCAATTATAACGCAGCAACTAAGCATTCTTACACGAACTCTTGCTCGGTTTCATTGGTACTCTCCTTGAAGAAGTGCTTAGTACTACCCAGAAGTATTGGCGATGCGACTTTTCATTGATCAGGCAATGTTCCAACGCGATCGCAGGCATGGATCATAACAAATGAAAGGTCAGGATTATCGAGCGACAAGTCATAAAGGCACCGGCACACGACTCGAGGTGGTGCAAAGTCGACCGAAATCAATGTCGCGGGCCACTTGACCAACAGCATCTCCTCTGGAGGAGCACTCTCCAGTATTCACGGCAACGCAGAATTCGTGCTCTAATATTGATCCCTTCTTGGCAAATACAAAATTCTTTTCCAGCGTGCTATTCTTTTCTTTCCAACACTGAATCCCGGACAGACACCCCTCTTGGCGTAGATGGCGCCACTGCGCTTTCTCTCCAAAGTAAACACTGTTATCATGCAAGCTGTCCATGGCAGTGGCGGTCACAATACCGTTTGGTCGCAAATTTTGGATCAAATTCTTCATGTCGGAAGGGCAGAAAGATGAACCATGAATGACGTCGCACCGTCTCTCATTTGGATTGGAGAAGTACTCGGGAACAGTTTTGCATGTGTCGCCGACGACGAAGCTAAGTCGGCTCCAACCAAAATGAGCTCCCAGCGCCTGAACCGCAGGATCCTGATAGGGGCGATCGAATCTATCGAATGTGATAAGTTCGACTCGATCCGACGATTGCAAAAAGAGCGCTGCCGAGTGTCCTGCTCCAAAGCCGGTTTCACAAACTCGAATCGTGTCGGTCTCATGAACTAATTCCGACTCGAGCTGACGAAGGATGGACAAGAAAATCAACGATTGTCGTGGATAGAGAAACATACCGCCGGAAACTTTAGCACTCGTCCGGTTCTTTTCCACAAGCACATCAAGCTCCTTCCAAAATTGAACCGTTTTATTGTAGGCAAGCACGGCTTGGTCCGACAACTCTACCTCGCATGGATTATCTTTTGCACCAGATTGTTGACCTCATCACTAGCAAGTGCACTTGCATCCGACGACGTGAATGTCTGATTTAACAGTACTTTGGCTCCGAGCCACGGATCACGGCAGAAAACAGATTGCCGGCTTTCAAAGGCATTACAAACGCCAAAGGTAGGCCGAGGGCATCAAACGAAGGGCAGAAGTCCGAAGGTATCTTTCGTTCGTCACACGACAAGTCAGCTGGAATTGCGTCATACAGCATATTATACCTCCACTTAGGACGAGCAGCTTCGCTGCGGCCAGTCATTAGTTCCTTTATCATGGTATAGAGGTCGTGAGGTGTCACAACCTTGTCACTGTTTGCGAGCAAATTTTCGATTAGGTAGTGCCGAGGCACGATGACTTCCGTCCATGGATGCCTCTGTTCAATTTGAGTGCTGTAGTCAACCGTTACAGCGTCGCCCCCTTGCAAACCGTGGTCCGATCGTAGCACAATAATGGTATTGTGAGCCTCTTCGTGTTCCAGAAAGGATTGAATCATTTTGGAGAGCGCCACATCGTACTCTTCGAGCAATAGTGGCACCTTTGCTGTATCTGCTGCGTAGTTGTGTGCGACCATGGAGTTGAGGAAGGCAAACTTCGGAACCTCTCGATACGCATCCCACATACCACGAATGAGATCCAATCCAATCTCGTGGAGAGGCATGCCGTTCGTGTTGTCGACGCAGAGTCCCGGCAGGATATTCACGTACAAATCTTTCTTCGTGGGAAGCCTCCGTCTCAGCAACCTACAAAACACTTGATGAAGCATAATATCAGCGTTCAAGGGGAATACCCTGTCCTGAACAACCCATGGACTGCCCGGGTAGCAAAACTCTTCACCAAAAAAGGTGACATACCCATTTTCCTTGGCAATATCGTACAGAAAAGGACTAGTCGTGTTCGCTGGGCAATACACACGATGGTGCTTTGGTCCTCGACTTCGTAACTCAAGTTCAAATTCCATCACGGTTGGATCTGTACAGACATCTCCAATTTCAAAAGTACCATTGAAGCAGGTTGGGTGCCTCAGAGTGGTAATGCATCCACTGAGACTTGCCACTTGATTGGCAACAGAATTCGGACCAACAACGGCAAACTTTGGAAAATCCACGGCACACAGATCCCCAAGGCATTGGCCATTGCTGTTTTGGATCCGATGCTGGTCCAACAGTTTCAGGGTGAGAGGCATGTGACGGTGCGCATGTGCCGCAGAAACAGAATCAACTTCAATCACCAAGATATTGGCCTTCTTCTGGATATCATTCGTCCGCCGAGTAATGTCGGCATCGTCTTGCACTTTTGTATTCTTGAGTTGCGACACGAGCTCTTCGTTTCTCGCGACGCGAACATCAAAGAAAAGGGGGAACTGTGGACAATCAACCACCAAGAAAGACTCTCTTGGAAAAGATATGTTTTTATTCCAAGGATACACACGACATGGATACCAGTCTCGATGACTCGTTGAGCAATTGCAGCTTTTACCCTCGTTTCGGATGGATTTGAAAACTTGCTTGATGTTGTGAAACGTCGGTGTGCACGGTTCAATCTTCCAGCGATGGTCTCTGGGAATATCGGCATAAAAGGATAGCAATGATGGTGGCAAGGGAATTTTGTCTGGGGTATGGAGCGCTGAATTCGATAGCGACTCAATGAGCTCGCAGTGGCTTGCGGGGATGGCGGGGACATGTTGACAACCAAGTCTGGAAGGAGGGAGTCTGCTAAAGAGCGAGGTTCCAATTGGCGTTTCCTTCCTCGTGGCAACTCCTGCAATTTGTAGTATGCTTTCATGCACATCAAAGGGTGTCACATACTTGTCGGCATTCCGTCGCAGGTTAACATGATATTCGCTGTTCCGCGTCGAATTTGGTAGACGAATGTATAGAATAGGCTCACTTCGTTCTCTCCTGCCAGCGTTCGATTGAAAGTAGGGTCCGTAATGGAGTCCGTGGTCGGAAAGGAGCACCAGCAATGTATTGTTTGATCTCGTGGGTGACATTGAGAACCATCTGAGAAACTTGGTCAGTGGGTCGTCAATCAGTCTACCAAGAGTCATGGTATCCTCGTGTGTGTCGATCAGTGACAGGAATGCCGCCCACGGTCGCTGTTCTTCTTTGACAGATGCCGTTCTGGTGTACGCGTCGATAAACTGTCTCATGTGGTTGAAAAGGTAATTGGCTGCCAAGAAGTTACCGACACAATTGGGTCTGGCAAAATGGAAACAAAACAGTTCATGCAGAGCTTGGCCATGAGTTGTATCGGGCATCATGCTTTGAACCATATTCGAGTTGGCAATACATCCATCTTCCGCTTTAAAGGTAGCATAACCTGCATCCTTTAAGCGATCCCAAATCCAAGTCCCCGCATCTGAAATGCCATGATGACTTGTCCATTCATCACCGGAATACAGCGCTGCCTGGTTCGGTCCGGAATTGTTACCAACTGTACTGAAGCGGGAGAAACGAATCGCCCGGGCCTGGGATTGCAAAAATGCTTTTGTTTTCGGCATGCTAAAGTCAAATTGTGCGCGAGAAATAGGATCAATCATCACAACAAGAATGTTGGGTTTTCCCAACGTGTCCGCTGTTGTCGGATGATCCTTCTTGGTCGGAATGATCCGAGTGGTACATGACACCTGCTGGTTTTGCATTCCCTTGTCCGAACCATCATTTGTATCATTGGTTTGGACTACTGGGCCTGGAGAGAATTTGCTACAATTCAACTTGACACATGCTGATTCGGCATTGGGGGAAATCCAAACAGTGGCAAGATCGTATCTTGCTCGCACCTTGTCTGTTACAATATGACCATCACATTTGATTTCAAGTACGTCCCAGGTATTCAGTTCCTTGTCGACAACCTCATCGTCCTTGCCCTTGGGTAAGAATTTAATTTGCAGTCGATGTTGTTGAGGACATGGTTTCATTGTAACAGATTCAGCCATTTGTCGTAGTGCACGTGGTTTGTCATTGTACGGGAAGAACCATGGAACTTTTGGATGCATGGATGCATTCAAATACTCTCGTCGTGATGGGATGGCAAGATCAAGTCCTTGTGTCGCAAAGAGAAATGCCTTGAAGATTGGTGGAGGTCGCATACTTGTTGCTGTAGACGTGTTATTTGTCTTGATACCCTCATCCTCCGACTCTGCCACAACACAGGCACGGCTCGTGGCGGCTGCTTGTGCACCCCAAATAAAGAAAGACTCCAAATTATCCTTGGTAATGAGACTGTTGGGTAAGAATACTCCCGGACCTTGCGTTTCTCTCAAATTTTCATAGTTCCAAAAATCGCTTGCACTCAAGAGTTGTACTTTGTAATGATGATTCAACAAGTGCGTGACTGATTCCATTCCATGAAATGTGTAATAGTTTTGGGATGAATCATCATTGTCATTATCATCATTGTCGGTAGTGGTTGTCCCGTGATGATGTTGACTGTTTGATCGAAGCGAGGCCGTGACACTCATGACAATATACGTCATGGTGGGACCCTTGGTGAAAAATGTCGATGCGGCTTGTGGTGATGAAAAGATATTGTCATGATGATGATCATGATCCAAAACTGTCAATAGGAGCCAATTGGGACGATGGACCAAGGCATTCCACCATTGATCCAAAGTACTACAACTCTTTGTTGATTTTTGGTTGGTAGTATCCATCCAATATACTTCGTGATGTTCTTGACGTGCCTTTTGATACATGTTGGTAATGACGGAACTGGTATTGGGTCCCATGAGAAGTACGTGCGATTGTGCAATGTCTCGTGACAAGACACGTTGTGCCAAATCCTGCATGACGAACCCATGAGGAAGGATATCATCAAATGTGAGTGTTGGTTGTAGGTACCGACTGTCGCCTGCCATGGTTTGGAATGTGGGACAAAGTTTGGTTGGATGGTTGGTGCGGGGCAGCATGCCGATGGTGTCGTGACTACTCTCCATGGGTGCAGTGTCGGTAGGAACGTCAACAGTCATGTCGGTGTATTGATGCTGTGGCTGTTGTTGTTGTTCTTTTGGAAGCACAGCTGTCGTGGTCGGGGTATTGATTGGATCCCATCGAAAGTCTGCTGGTGTCTGCTGAATGTCATCGTTCAAGGTGACGTTCGATTGCTGAATTGACATGGTGTTGAAGGATACGATCACTGATATTGAAACAAGGAGTAGAAGAGCGTGGGATAATTTCAGTCTTGTTGTTGTTGCTTCCGATCCATTGGAACGTCGCACCCGCAAGGACATTGCAGGAGTGCCAACATCAACCTTATCGGATGATCGCATTGTGATTCAAAAATGTCCAAATACTGATTTGTCAAGAAGATTATAACATTGATCCCACAAAGACACAAACGGCCAGACACGCACGCAGGTGTCGTTGTGATGGTTTGTTTTGGAAGAACAGGTTGGCGTTGTGTGTACAACTGGAGGTTGGCCGTACGTCGACACTGTCGCGCTTTCCTCTCTATCGTAGGACAATGAAGGGATGCAGTGTCGGTGTGGTCCTGTGTGAGAAGAATGAGTCGATGTCGACCGAAGACAAGCACGATTTTGCAATGCAAGGTACGACAACTAGTTCTCCGAGTATTACTTTATCAGTTCGACAATGACGGACGTTGATACACTGTGATCGCGGATTGAGATAGCCAAAGGTGTCCGACTGTCCGAATTTCGAGATGGCACACGCATCATTGAGATTATACGCATATTTGAATTTTGAATACCGGATACACGGTACAGTAGTACTGTCATTCGTATATGCATATATGCATACAGCATGTTTGCTCCATTTCCGTACCAGGTGATTCCTCTGTATACTCAGCTCCTCACTCCTCAGCATCTCATACTTGGGACTGGAGTACCATACCAGGTTCTACCGGTCACTACGTCTACCGTAGGTCCTTGACCAGCAGATTGGAAGATCCGGAAGATCCGACACACCGCCAACGAACGTGCTTGAGTATTCCACTTCCGAATTCCGATGGCCAAACCTGTTATATTCGATTGGACAGCAGTTGGCCGACAGTTTGATATTTGAGAGAGCCACGTCGGGTATTTACTACCAGGTACTAGTACCAGTTCATACTACCTGGTACCTGGTACCAGTTCATACGGGAAGCACGAGTACTGCTGTGTTGGATTGATTGTTGGCCATCACAAAATTTTATCAAGAGCGACAACAACGACAGTAACGTCAGTCATTAGTAACATGACAATGCTGATGAAGCGCTCTTCACGCTTCAATTGGTTCCTTGTTGTACTACCGATAGTTGTCACAATCACATTGCTTGTGGATGACGTAAATGGACTAGTTCCCATGAGGTCCTCGACGACGACGTCGACACTTTTACGTACGAGTCCGCGTTCGCTTTCACTTTCATTTGGTCCTGCATCATCATCATCATCCGCCACAAAATAACAAAAGCGGCATCCCACTATCGAAATCGCAATATCAACACCTTGGCGGCATCAGCATCCTCTGCTATTATTGCTGCTGCTCCTGCTGATGATGGTGGTGGCGATGATATTGATGTCCCTCAGAGCGACAAGAAAAAGTTCTTCATCGATATCGGCAGCAACCTTCAATCTCATCAAAGCATGTGTCGGAAGTGGCGTTTTGGCACTGCCCTCAGGTCTTGCCCTCATGACTGGTCTTCCCAAAGCGTGAGTAATGAGTGTTGAGTGCGACTGCTTCTGCCAGTGTTGAGTCATAATGCACGTGTGTTCGGAGCTCCTACTACTACGCACACAACACTCACATTGCTTTCCACTCTCACTGCTAATTCAGAGCGATACCTGCATCCATCCTCATCATTGCCATTGGAGGCTTGTCAGCATACACCTTTTATATTCTCGGAAGTCTCTGCCACGAACGCAATGCCAACACTCTCGGTGATCTCTGGAAAGACTTGGTGGGCCCCAGTTGGATTGTCGACTTGACCACGTTTCTCATGACGCTCGGAATATGTCTCAGTTACAGCATCATTATTGGAGATTTCTCATCCGCCCTCCTCAGTGTCGATCGACGTGCCTGTATCCTAGGAATTACCTTGACATGTCTCTATCCACTCGCACGGTTGCCATCCCTCGATGCACTCGCACCCGTATCCATGGTCAGCATCATTGGTGTTCTCATTACATGTGCTGTCATGGTATTTCAATGGACCAAACGTGCTTCACTACTATTCCTGACTACAGCATCAGCATCCACAACAACAACAACAACAACAACAACATCTGCTGCAGCTGCTGCTGTCAGTAACAATCCACTCACGGCACTCGTCCTCATGTCCATGGCTGCTACATCCTACGTATGTCATTTTTCTGCACCAGCACTCTTGCAAAGTTCTGGAAATAACATGGACGATTACAAACGCATGACCATTTTGGGATTTTCCAGTGTCGCCCTCATCAATGTCATCATCATGTGTGCTGGATTCCTAACGTTTGGAACACAATGTGCAGGAATTATTCTCAACAGTTACCCATCCTCCAATCCGTGGGCCAGTCTCTGTCGTCTCCTCATGCTCATTTCCATTATTGGTGGATATCCCATTTTGTTGGGAGGTGCCAAATCGTCCTTGTACAATTTAATCCAAAGTACTCGACAACGACTGCAATTGTCGTCGACTACTTCAAGCAATAACTTTCCATCACCCACCATGAATCACATGGTAACAGTTGGACTTTTGGGCAGTGTCACCATGGCATCCATGGTATTGGAAAATGCAGGCTTTGTCGTTGGATTCAATGGTGCCACCATGGGATCTGCCATTACCTACATTTTTCCAGCAATTTTGGCAATCAAGGCGAATTCCTTGAAAAAGAAGAACTCGACTGCAGTCACTACCACAACTGCAACTGCCAAGCATAAGATGATACGGCTCCTCAATCCACTCATTCTTGGTTTTGGAATCACATCTGCAATTGCTGGTGGAGCTGTTTCGATTGCAAGTGCCTTTGCACCTCACTTGCTGCAATAGCATGGTATTATTCATATCTCCTTCAAGTATACGTCTCTTTTACTACATACCAATTGTATACTACTACTCGGAGTACTGCATTGGAATGGAGTCATTGAGAATGGTTGATTTTTCCCTAAAACAACTGGAACACTTAAAATATTATTTCTTTTTGGACGTTTTCTTGTTCTTCATAATTTGAGCTTGGATTCGTTCAAACGCGGCATCGTCCAGAGGATCGTCGTTATCATTCTTGTTCTTCTTCTTGGAATTGCGTTTGGTTGATGCTGCTCCACCATATTTGGCCGCCAATCCAGATACCATGGAATCAAATCCCTTTTGACGTTTGGTCGCATCCAATTGCAATGTCAACGATGATGATGCATTGTTGTTTTTACCACGAATCTTGCGAATCAATGCTTCAGCCTGTTCGGCTTCCCATTGTGCCTTGGTTTTACGAGCCTTTTTGGTAACAGACGCTGCTTTATTGTTGTTCTTGTTCTTCTTTGTCGGCGATTGCTGATTTTGTTTGGCAACTTTGGGTGGTGGCGGTGCACTGTCATCATCTTCTGATTCCGTAGCTTCATCATCATCATCGTCGTCGTCATCGTCCATGTGATCATCGTCGTCGTCATCATCATCAACTTCTTCCATTGCCTTTTGAAGACATTGTTGGAGTGTCTTGTTAAGTTGTTTGGTGTAATCTGGGACTTGTCCGGATGCAATGGCAGGTTGTAGATAGTCCTCCATCCATCGTTGAGCGTCTCGTTCGGTGGACAGCATAACATTTTGCAACATCTTTCCTACATGTCCCTTGAACATGCGGTAGTATTTAAGAACATCGGCCTCTTCTTCTTCCGAGCACTTGTACTTTTCGCTAAAGGCATCAATCTTGTTGGTTGTCACGGTCCCGAATATAGAAGAAAAGTATCGTTTCATATCATTGAAACTATCCTCCTTACCACCACCACCAGTACCAAACTGATCATCTTCTGGATCCACAAGTTCACCAGTCTCATCGTATTCCGCTCTCGATTCGGCATTCTTCAAAATTGTATAGGCGACGGTCAGAGCATGGAATTCGGCTTCCTTTCCAGATATTTTATCGGGATGACATTGGAGTGATTGGCGATAATAGGCCTTGCGAAGTTGCGCTGCCGTGGCATCCCGTTCGACCCCCAGAATCGTATACAGGTCGGATCCTTCTCCAAAGGCAGCTGCAATAATAGTAGCATTCGACATTTTTGTTGTTGTTGGGGAATCAAAATGATGTTCGAGGGAAATGAATCTCTCTCTCTCAATGTACAACTCTCGTACAAGAGATGATTTATATCTTACACAGTATAGTGATGAAGTGAAGTTGTCCGAAAGAATGTGAAGATATTCTGAATAATACACTGCTCGATGAATGAAATAATGGGTTTGTTTGTTGAGGTTGGTTTCGTTGCGTTTCATGTATAAATGAATCAACAAAGATAGGAAGCAGCAACACACTCGAAAGCGCGCCAAAACGGAAATTGCGTGGAGGGCCCGTGGTGTCCCATATACAGTAAATAATCGAGGCTCTACACTCTATACTCAAAATTGGTGTAGCTTCTATTGTAGATTGTAGTACACCAAACCTATAGGAGAGTATGTCAAGTAGCGTAGAACTGGAGTAGCATATATATCAGGACATAGGACAAGATACACGTGCACGATAGCAAACGTCGTGGGCTATCACACCTCGGATCCAAGCCCCCTTTCTACAGAAGGCCATGCTGCTCAGATCCTTACAGGGCATGTGATAGAGATAGCGCCTCATCAATTAACGTTGATTTATACAATAAATCTTACTTTCTTAATAGCTCCAGGTGTGTCAACTTGTGGCTGCCGATAGTTGAATGAATGCATTATTGTATATACGGATGGGATCTGAACATTTGAACGCCACACATCTATTCTGGTTTTTTGTCCGTGCAATATTGACCACCACTGTCCTTGCAATATTTGTCAATGAGCGACATGTCGATCGGCATTTCAGACTCATGGGCGAACAGAGTGTCACCAAAGTGCACAAGCTTCTTTATAAGTCTGTATCCATGATCTGCCAGCTTTTGAGTCAACTTGGCGGAAGGTCGCTCCACTGTTAGGAATCGAAATCTATAGCGTTCCAGGGGAAAGGCATCCATAATATACTCCTCCGCTCCTTCAACGTCCAGACTGAAGTAGTCAATAACTTTTGGAACATTAAATGTTTCAAATGTCTTCTCCAACTGTGCTGTGTATCGTTCTTCCGTACTTCGGAGTTTCTTGTTATCAAAGGATTCGCCAGTAATGCCACCCCTGACTCCTCTCATGGCAAACAGTATTTTCTCATCCGCCTGTCCTCCAATGACCGCCCCCACCACGGTACAGGACCGAAAGCGACCCAAATCATGCCAATACTCGGGATTCGCTTCAATACACAGACCATTCCAATGGAGATTTCGTTCCAACGAGAATGTATTCGACAAATGCATATACTTATTGGCAGCCAAGTCGATAAAGTATCCGTTGGTCATATTTTTAGTCAACCACCATATCAGCTTGTCCTGTTGCACTTGACCTGTCCATGGTCTATTCTGGACCGGTGGAGGCCCTCCTCGATAAATGTAAACGGGATTCCAGTCGCTAGACTGCAGAGCAGTGCTCATTGTTCCGTCCAAGGCACTTGACGCATGTGTTGTCGTTGTTGTAGTAGAACGAGATCTGCTGCTGGTCAACTCTGCAATAAGTTCGGCTTGTTGCAAGTACTTGCAGAGTAACATAATGTTGAAGCCAACCGCACATGCCAGAAGCACAGAGACTTTTACATTCGGTGGCTTTGACATTTCAAAAAGCAAGAGTGGGTAAGTTAACAACCTATCAGGATCTTGATGATACTCTGCACTCAATCACTCTCGACTCTCGACAAGCAATGCAACGAACACTTTGCATACTCCGTGCAAAGGCGTGTTTGTTTTATGTGTGTGTCGTATTTTTCAAATACAAAAAACTCGTTGATTTCAGAGTCCCACGAGAGTAGTGCTCGAATTACGCCGTACACAACTATTCAATCCAGAGGAACGTCCATCAATTGATATATTTAGCTATCTTCGCTCCAGTTTCTTTTATGCTTCGGTTTCCCGGACCTCGCACATCGCAGAATGGTGACTATACAGGTACAAGTATAAACCATATAACGAGACTGCTTTTAGTCAGGTAGTAGTGAGACACTATTTGGAAGTATCGATTATCTACATATGCGTCCACTAAGACTGATCATTTGTCACCGTCAAGATTTGTTGTACACACTATTTGAGTAGGAGGTACAGTAGGCTCTTTTTGAAAAGCTGGCGCGGTTCGAGTGCTACGTTGACTGGAAGGTGCCATAAAATCTTGGCTGCTCCCTTCGAAAAACCCTGACAACAATTGCAATTGCAGAACCCATGGCAAGGAAGCGAAAGGCTTGCACCAATCATATCAGCACTACACCACCAAAGAAAGGGAGGCGTCCCAGAAAGTATGGTGTATGCGATGCAGTCAGAATGGTACGTTCTTCGTTGAGAAAAGAGTGTTCAAAGTTCGCCATTTTTTTGTTTCGTTGAACAAGAGTCCGGTTCGTGATTCGCACTTAGTTTGATTTGTCTCTACTGACATTCTGTACTGCTAAAATTTTCGCACCACCAGGTCCTCGACAACAATCTGCAATACGACGAAGCAATATGGGCTTGTCGTTTGCATGAATCTCTCACGAAGCAACGCCTCCACTACTTTGTTTCAAAAGAAGTGAAAAGGAGGAAGAGCATGACGCCCAGTAAATCAAGGGAAGGCATGGTGGTAGCTGTGCCTGAAAGCGGGAGAGGAGACGAAGGTGAGGGTGCCAATGGCGAGGACTCCATAATGGTAACCGAGACGTCACCTTTGACGGCGGAATCATTGGGAACAACAACCATTTCCTCCACAAGTGGCACCAGCAGTGAACATTTGTTGGCCTCTGCTGCCGGAAGCAATGGCATAGGTTCTAAGAGAAGGAAGTCCAGAAGATCTCCACGTCAAGCCTCTGAAGCACGCCTTGAAAACAAAATCAGAAAAGAAAATGCAAGGCACTTCTACACGATGGCTTTCAAGGAAGCAACGCAATTACTGCAGGAGAGAAGAACTAGTACTAGCACGACCACTGTCAACAGTGAGACAACCGAGCAATTGATAATCCGATTGAATGAAAAGTATGGGATCACAAATGAAAATAGGAAGCTCACAAAAGTACTCTATACAAAGCGGTTGCCGCTGGATTTGCAGGTAAGAGTCCAAAAAAGAAAGGTCCGGCACCAAGAATTCCAAATGAATTGATGGAGGCTGTCGCAGCTCACGCCGAAGTTAGTCAAGTGAGTGGTGCTGGTGGCGAACTGAGAGGTCGCGACCTTAAGAGGCTGATTGGAGCTGCAACTGTTGGCACTCAATACGAGGATCAGTTTACCGTTGAGTCTGTGTGGAGAAAGGTCTGCCGTGAATTTCCTGACAAGCTCCAGGCAGCAAACAAAGTGTGTGTTGATGATGCTCGCTCACAATGGACAACATACCAGAACCTGCAGCAGTGGTTTGATGACGCAAAGCAGGACCTTCTTGAATCGGGGCTATGCATTGACCATGAGGTAAGGGATGGGGACGGTAAGCTTGTTTCGGAGCTGGACTTCCGCTCCGAGGAGGTCAAGCGCCGCATCCTGAATATGGATGAAACCCATCATGATCTATCAATCACAGGAGACCGGGGTGGGATGCGTTCCGTTACGTACCACAATCCACATTTGCAGCGTGGGAGCAAACGAGGTGTGAAGTCATCTCGACATGTTACAGGTGTGTACGCAACGAATGCAGCTGGGGAATCATTACCTCCAATGTACATCTTTTGACTCAGGTGCTAAGGTCGATGCAAACTTCCGAGTCAAGACAAAGTGGCTTGAAGGGCTACCAACTGTAACCGGCAGATTTGGCTGCCCCACGACTGTTGAATCATCAAGCTTTTTTGCCGTGCGAACCAGAGGATCAATGGATGACACACTAATAAAAAGTTATGTTGAACAAGTTATATTGCCGCTGTTTCCAAACATCTCAAAGCATTCTTCGTTTGATGCAGAAACTGGTAAGTGTATGTTTTGTTGGTTTCTACGACGCAACTATGCTAACTTCACTCGTATGAAAAATCAGGAAAACTTCTTGCTGGCCCCGTCATTCTCAAGCTCGATTCTGGTCCTGGTCGTATTGTTGCCTCGCACGAAAGCATATCGAAGCGAGAGGCGTTTCTCGAGATGGGTCTTATCATCTTGTCTGGCCTACCGAACTCCACCAGCGTGCAGCAAGAGATGGATGCCCTGTATGGGCCATTCAAGTCTGCTTCGTACGCTCGTGGCGAAATGATTCTCATCGAGAAGATCAAGAATCGAGGCATGCTACGAGCGACGCCGGGTGCAACAGGAGCGTCATCGATCCTGTCTCTTGGATTCGATGACCTCGCTACGATTGTAAATGGAAAGGAGAGCGATGCGCTTTCGATGAAACCCTTCGCAAAGAGCTTTACTAAAGATAAGATTGTGAGGGCATGGGAAAAGATCGGCTTTGTTCCATTTACCAGGAAGTGTTTGGAGAACAAGAAGGTTCGCCATGAGTTAGGTCAAACCAAGGCAAACGAAGAATTGCATAGAATTCAAGCGTCGTATGGTGAAGTGGTGGCATCCGCAGAGAAAGTGGGAATCAATCAAGGTGTTTTTGATGCAGCGATTTCGGTTGCGCAGCCGATGGACAGGGCAACGGACGAAGATGAACAAGTGCGCCAGTTGCTTGCACAGAAGGGAGCATTTTCAGCCTCCTCATTGTGGAATGTGTGTGGCACAAGAGTTGGAAATGCTCGCGTGGTCCTTCGAGCGCAGCGCGAGCAGATGGCGATCGACGAGGCGAAGTCTTCGTTGGTTGAGCAGAACCGATTGAGCCGGCAGTCGAAGCTATTGGTGAATGCGCAGCAGGCGTTGGCGAAGCACCGACTTGGACAAAACCCATTAACAGACAAGGATTGGGGCGACGTTATTCGATGGGTGCTCCCAGAAGCCAAGGTCCCTGGCCTTATGAGAGAGCTCAAGAAAAAGGATGCGATCATTGCCAAACTTGCAACACTAGAAAGGGATTGGACAACGTACATTCCAGAGTCCACATCAGTTTGACGCTCCGTACTTCTTGATACCATAGTTCTCATGACATTAGAAGCATTACGACTCAAACGTACCATGATCTTGCATCATTGTTTGACTCATCTTGACTGCTTGCATTTGTTGTCAGAATTTGTTTTCCTCTCGTAGCTACCGTGTTAATTGCATGACAGTCTCTCTACTGAGTTTAATACTTCCGGGTGCCAAAACCAGTCGACTTAACATAACTTCACCAATAACACTTCAATTTCGAATGTCCTTCGATCAGACTGTGCACGTGAACATTCTACATGATTTGGTATATCGGTGGACGCAAGGGACCGCTTCTTGGGAGGGTTCGATTTTCGGTCGTCTCACTACTGGGTTTATACTTGTACTTGTACTTCTTGAGTCGTAGAGGTTCGGCAAAATCACATTTCGGATGCCTCGTCCGTCGTCAAATTAATTTTCGAGCCAAGCGAATTTTTTAGATCAATGTTGTTTTAAACAGTTTTAAAGCACTTGAAGCAAATGTCAATACATACATATGTACACACTGTATCTTCCACAGTAGAAAGACACCGTGGGCCAGATGCAAGATCTTGCACGCCCGGAATCGAGTGTCGAACTGTCGCACGTCCCATATGCTTCAACCACTTCAAGATTCGAGACAATGGAACTAAACAAGCCTTCCCGTTCAGTGTTGACAAGCTACGTGAGAAACCTGCAGCAAAAGCTTTCAACACCAGCTGATGAAAGAGAGGAAGCAGCAACATTGTCATGGCGCAAAGCTCGTAGCCCTCAAGATGATAACCCCTTTGTATCAGGTTCAAGGAACAAAAGCATCATCGTGGCGCGAGAAAAGGAACTTCAACTGCTTCGCGATTGTTATGATCGAGTTACCACGATGAAAAGGACAGAAGTAGTGGCGATTCACGGTCCGTCAGGGGTTGGAAAAACTTCGCTCGTGCAATCCTTCATCCATACTCTTCCGGAAGGTGGATTCCGGATGGAAGGAAAATTCAATCAGCGTCAATTGCGTGCTCCGTACGCTGCACTTGCTGCAGCATCCGATCAACTATGTCACCAAATTATAAGACGTGAGAACAGCATTGAAATTCGCAACAGAATCAGAGCCGTTCTTGGTCCGGACGTGAGTTTGTTGGAAAACTTGGTGCAAACGTTGTCCGAAATGACTGCGGAGGATGACAGTACCGGTCACCACACTGCTGGCAGTGGCTCTCAGATGTTCACCCGATTCAAGCTTTTATTTCGAGCATTTCTGCGATGTGTGGCATCTCAGGAAACACCTGTGGTCTTCTTTCTCGACGACTTGCAATGGGCTGATGGCCCATCGTTGGAGGTATTGAAAACGCTTCTGACCAATGGTCAGTCGCATTGTATCATGTTAGTGTGTTCGTATCGGGAGGGTGAAGAGACTGCTGGTGAATTGGAGCTATACAACCTTGCTGAGCGAGAAACTACGGACGCGGACGACCCCTCCGTTAATTGTCTGTTGGCTACCCACGGTTCTCCAATCATCGATATCGCGATTGCTGGCTTGGGTCGTAAACCATTCAATCAGCTAATATCTGGGACGCTTGGAATCGACGGCATTCGAACTGAATCGCTGAGTACGATACTTTGGAAGAAAACTGATGGGAACCCGTTCCACGCACTTAATTTTCTAGACATGCTCTATCGGCACGGTATGCTCTGGAGAGGAACAACGACTGCTGGACTTGGGATGAGGATCGAATTTTGCGAGAAACAAACGCGACAGAAAACGTGGCTGATATTCTAGCGTCAAGAATGCGAGATCTTCCTGAGCAGGTTCGATCAATATTACAAATTGCATCCTTTATTGGCAATGACTTTCCAGCTGCTGCTCTGGTGATGATCGTACATGAGGAGCAGGATATGATTGAAGCGGAGTATTCATTCGAACGGCAATCTCAGGAAGAAATTCGCGAACGCATAGTTGCTGCATTAACGATGGCCGTTGCCGCAGGCCTGTTAGAGACCATGCCTGAAGTCGATTATTTTAAGTTCACGCATGATAAGATTCAAGAAGTGTTGTATGAGACTCTCATGCCTGACGAAATGGAGCGACAGCTGCTGCACCAGCGAATCGGGACGTTGATTTGGGACTCCGTCAAAGATATGTCCAAGTCACATGCTTCTGATTGGCATATCTTCTTGGCGGCGCACAATCTGAATCGAGCTGTCAACCTGATTGATTACTCGGGTTCAAGATGTGACGTGATCGAACTTAACCTGACAGCTGCGAAACTCGCAATTGAGAAGGCAGCATTCGGTGCAGCTGCTGACTATCTTCGAATTGCAGTATCTCTGGTGCAGAGTGATGATTCGTTGTGGGACGATCGATATGACTTATGCATTGATGTGTTTATCCTGGCCGCCGAAACTGAGAAGAATGCAGGAATGTTCTCGCGAAGCAGTATTTTGGTGAAGGAGATTCTGGTCCGAGCAAGGTCCATTCGTGACCACGCTACAGCATGCGCCGTGGAAATGGATTCCGTATCGCTGCAAGGCGACCAAAAACGTTCAGTCCTCCTTGGATTGAAAGTACTCAGGCAACTGAGAGTCTGTTTCCCTCGAAGGATTGATCGGTTAGTTGTCGCGGTCGAAATTCTCAAGCTGAAGGCAGCGATGGGTCGAAGGTCACTCCCCGACTTATTGTTTCTTCCTGAAATGACAGACGAGACTGTGATATTGGCGTTTCGTCTCATGATGGCCATGGCAATGAATTGTTATTTGGTGGGGGGGAAGTATAGAGGAATGTATGCCATGATCTGCTTGCGAATGTTTCGTCTAACACTCAAGTTCGGTATATCTCCGCTTCATTCCCCTCGTGTATTTGTCGCTTGGGGGACTATGCACTCGTATTTGGGCAAGTTTGGCGTCGCCCTTCAAGCTGAACAACTCGCTTTCGATGTTGTTGACAAGTATGGAGTGGAGTCTGTTAGGGCATCAGTACTCATCACCAGCTATGGCATGAATCGTTTTTGGAGGAATGCCCTGGATTCCAGTGCTCGACGCGACTTTCTAAACGCGTACTACATGGCCATGAGTAATGGGCATGTGTTAGTTGCGCAAACTGGTTTTGTAGCTTGGATGGCTGCCGGTTTATACCTTGACGATTCTCTGGCCGAATTGAATTCTACCACGAGGCGGGTGGTTCAAGAAATGCGAGAATTTCAGACGAATGGCGCGCTGGTGTTCCTGCTGCCAGTTTGGCAAATTGTAAGTTCTGATTTTTTGATTGCTACTTGCCATTTGCCCGCTAACAATATGGTACAACCGCCGTGCACGTTTTAGTTTCTGAATATGTGTGGCGATTCAAGCAACATGAATCCTGCGAGTTTGACGGGCGAAGCTGGCGATGATGAGTTGGCGCATAAGGTGCATCAAATGGATTCCAAAGTGATACTCGTCCATGCGAGCCGCTGTCACGTGATTCTGGGCTTTGTATATGAAGATTTGCAGACCGTCAAAATCCATTTGCCAATTATTCAAAAATACAAAAAGGAGCTACAAGGATACTTCACCTCAGGGTTTATGGTTGCTTGGTGTGCAGCGTGCCATTATGAAATTTATTACACTGATGGAATAAGTCGGCACAAAAGAGATGGACGCCGAGCCCATCGTCGGGTGAAGAAGTGGGCAACTAGTGGAACTACAATGCTAGTTGGGCCGAGCTATTTTTTGGACGCAATGGAGGGACTTTGTGTTACACAAGCGCCAGCGGACCAAGTCGAGGTACTGTTTGTAAACGCGGCCTCTGCCTGCGCTGCCGGACGATGTAGAGTTTTCGAGGCACTATCGAACGAACGCCTCGCTAGGCTCTTTCGTCGCGACGAGCCTGACACAACCAAACGCTTAAAGTACCTGAAAAGGGCTACTGACCTGTATAGGAGTTGGGGAGCAGTGGCGAAGGCTGAGTGGCTTGAGAACAGGGATGAAGACCATACGTCTATTTTTGAACTTGATTTGTCAACATGAGGTCACGGCGATGATGGTACCAGCGTGGCGCTTGGGTGTTGGCCTGGTGTTGCAAATAGTGTTGGCCGCATGTACATAATTCGTGAGAAGTGGGTTTCATGAGTACTGCGTCTAATTCTTCCCGCATTAACTCCTCACATGTTATGATGCAAATTTCGAAGTTGCTCACCAGCACCCCTGTTGGCAGTGGACAACACTACCTCCAAGTTCAATGCAAGCACAAGCCTCATCATCTTACTTTTCTGCAGCCTCATCCTCTTCCGCTGTATCTGCCTCTTCCGCTGTATCTGCCTCTTCCTCTTCTGCTATATCCATCTCTTCCTCTTCCGCTATATCAGCTTCAGCCTCATCCATCTCGCCATCTTCTTCTTCGTCTAGTCCTGTCTCATCCTTGTTGGCGGTGTCGTCGTTGACAACCACGCCCATGTCAATCTGTCGCCAACTTGTGGGAAACTCACGATTAAAGAACGCATTTATCAATGGTTCGTAGACGTGCATGGCATACTTGTTGTGGAGGTTTGCGTAATAGTACGAGTTTGGAAGGACGCCCTCGAGATTGCCCGGGAGATTTCGTTTTGTTGAGTGGTACTTTGGATGCGGAGAGTGCAAGAGATTGTGTGGGCGTCAGAGTCAGGTGTACGGCAACTATCAATACATAAACCATAGCTCAATGACAGTACTTACTCCTCTCATTCGCATGATAAAGCCAGTAAAGGTTGAATGCCAGCAACCCAAAAAGACATCCCCTCTCGAGGCCACAAGTTGATCAATCATGCCGAAATAGTTTGTATTGACCCCCACGAGCAAATCCTTAAAGTCATCCAGAAACACAATGTCGTAGCCGCCTTCTCGGATCGGCTTGAAAAACGCCTTGTTCTTTTCGTCCGTGGCAATAAATATTGTCTTATTCACCGTCAGTACATCCTTACTATTTCGCAGAATCTCGTCTGCCTCAATTCGTGTATCCTTGAATTGAAAATCACCTCTACGAATGTGCATGGTATCGAAACTCCCTTTTTCCCATCCCCGACCCTTGGCTCTCCGTCGGAGTGCGGCGACTATTCTTGCTGCCGCACATTGGATTTCATCAATATACCGCATATGATCTCTCATGAAACGCTTCATCCACAAGTCTTCTCTCCAATCCTCAAAGAACAAGAACGCATAAAAGTGTACCAGATATCGAATTCTCATTTTGTGATAGCACATGAAATGAACCACAAGTTGCGATTGCATGTGTTCATCGTACACACACAAATCCTTGCGGCCCGCCAAATTCTCATGCAACCGATCTTTTGGTGGCGCATCGACTCCCACAGGATGTCCTTTGTACTTGGTCGAGGGCAGTGCTGCCACTTCATTCTGCAATTCCTTGAGCAGTGTCACATCCTTGTGATTGCCACTGGCCGGGAAGGCAGCCAAACATTTATTGGGATGCCAAAAGTGTTCAATATACGTGACATTGCGCATCCATTCCTTCAACACAACCACATCTTGTCCATCCCAATTGGTACGATTGCCAGGTGGGAAACTGATCCGACCCGTCGCCTTGTCAACCAAATGGCCAGTCATGGCCTCGGTTTCCAAAAATTCCTTCATGGTGATTACATCCAATGCGGCATTCTCTTGTGCCATTTGAAGCATGGGGAAAAAATGTGCAAAACTGAAATCTGTCGTTTGAATGTTCTTATTGTTCTTCAACAAGTACATGCCCTGTGCGGGAGGTAAAATCAGGGTCCGACCCATGGCCACGGCAAGACCAACAATGGTTTCCATGGCCATGCGAATGTTATTCCAACCACCTATACAATAGGACGAGCGTGCGTGCAGATACAGATAATTCGTTTGGAGCAGCAACAACATGGGGATGGAATCGATTTATTGGCACGATGCGATTGACAAAGAGACAGTGTTAGTGTGAATGAGAAGATTGCCGTGCCGACACAATGGTGGGAATGACAAATAATAGGAAAACGTACCACCATCTGGTTCAAAAGTAAGATATTGTCTCCTTTGTCCTTTCTTGGCTTTCAGTGGGGATTCAAATAATTCATCAGAGGGAATATCACGCCAATACACCATTTCTTCTGCTTCCTTTGTAGATGGGCCACCATATTTTTCACACCGCAATCCTGCTAATGATGTGACATGTGGTTGTCGTTTTCCAACTTCATCTGGTTTACCTTCCGGATCTTCCCAACCTCCTTGATTCTGAATTAATTCTTCTTCCATTTCTTCCGCAGACATTTTTCGTTTATTGTTCTTGTTGTTGTTATTATTTTTTTGCATGGTCAATCGTCCACGTTTAAAATCCATCATGGCTCGTGCCATGGGTGTATCTGGAGAATGATGAACAAAGGAATCATGATGCAGTAGGTTGGTCGAAACACTCAATAAACAACATACACCCAATCCCATCATGAGCATATTGATGAGTGGACTCGATTTTATTGGTTTGGATGATGGTGTTGTTGCTGCAGTAGTTCCATCTTGTAATTGCTGCGACTGTCGAACGTTTCGTTTTGGTGGTTTGGATTGTGATTTTGATTGTGACCGTGATGGTTGACGTTTGGAACGCACAGCACCATCACTGCCATTGGTAGAGGGCGCGGAAGAAGGAGGTTGCATTGTTGTTAAGTAGTAGGTGGAGTAGTAGCAGCTCTGATTGTGATGGATCGAATGGCATCTAATAAAAACAACACCGTAGACTATTGAAAGTCATTGCTCATATGGCTGTGGTGTTGACGGCGATGCGCGAAGCGCAATTTAAGTTCCTCAGTGTCAAGGGGTCGTCCTGTAGTAGAACGTGTACATCGTACTTGTATCATATCAGGTGTGATACATACATGTACATACAACATACAACGTACAACGTACAATACACTCGAAGTCCAATAATTTTCTCCAGAGTACTACCGTAAATCTCTCTGGTTAAGACCCCACGCAGGTTAAGACCCACCCCCGCCAAAAAGGGCCGTTTTTTAGACATGTGCATGCCAATCCAGAAGTACTTCGTTCTAATTAGAATGGATAACACGACCGAAAAGAGGACAAAAAGGGCTTCAATTTGATATACAACACTCATATAATCAGACGATGTTATGAGTGATTTCTATGCAAAGATATCAGTGAATCAAAACAATTTTGACGGATTCCATAGGTTGCCAACAGAAATTTTTGTCCCAAAACAAACCATGCATGCTTGCGCACAAAATTTTCAACAGATCAAACACGACCCCACAGAAATTTGTTGATGCGAATGGCCATTTGCTGAGCCACAAAAACGCTGTCAAGAAGCAATGAGATGAGCAACAACAACCTCTGCCTCCTCCTGTTGTTTTTGTTTTGTTGTGTCACTCACCAGCATGTCCTCATCATTATCCACAGAAAAGGAAGCAGCGAAGGCCATGAGTCCACCTTTGCATCCTTGTGGTATCACGGTTGAGATCGTTGGTATTGGGAGGAGTGATCGTGGACGCTCCTGTGAAGAACACGATGTTTGCGGTGCCGTGTTGCAGGAAGACTCGGTTGTGCGGATACGGCACGTGCAGATTCTTAATGAGATGGGAAACGAGGAATCCGCACTTGCTGTGTATTGGATTAGTGACGGTATTGACCGCTGTCGAGTGGGGTTTCTTCCTCGACACCTCACAAAGCAGTGGCAGCTTTATGATGGGCGTATCGCACAAGTGGTAGATGTCTACGAAGGGTCTGAAAGTCCCACAAAGCGGCGAAAGAACACCCGGAATTGCGGTTGCTGCGAGGCCGTACTCATTGACAATCGTGACAAGGAGGGCACTACTACCAGTGTTGACAACCGAAAACGCAGCACGAACAGCGAGAGCAGGAATGACAGTTCTGGTTCAAAGCAACAGAAACAAGGAGAGTGAGGACGACTACTACTACTACAACTTAATTTTAATTTTGGTACGTGTTTGAAAGGAGCGGCTCTGAGTGATCTTGTTGATCGTGTCGCTCACTCCTTTTTGCCTGTTGCACTTCATGCAGAATACGAACAAGTTGAATTGTGTCAGGTAGTGGCGGAAGAGATTCGTCCAATGCGCTGCCGCAAGAATTACCAACGACGATGCTGTTCAGCGTCCCATTGTATGTCTTGTCAATGTGCCGATGGTTGTGCTGGTTGGCGTGTGGTCGGTTGACATCATGGTAAGAAAGGAGGGGCTCCGAATGATTTCTCATCGTCTCATCGTCATCGTTGCTGCCAACGTTCTCGTCATCATCACCGCTATGATCATCGTTGCTACCCTGCTGCTGTACAATGTCATTTTGGTGTCCAACACTGCAGACTTCCTTGTCGGCAGCATGTTGTTGTTCCTCCCCTGCTGGTTGTGTGGATGGTAGTCTTCTTGGCAAGAAAGAAGAGGCTCGAATGATTTCTCAGCGTCTCGTCATCATCACTTCCATCGTACTCATCACCACCCTCATCATCCTCAGGATTGTCGTTTTGTTGATTACCAACGAAGTCGTTAACTTCATCGTCGGTGGTGTGCTCTTCTTCCTGAACAGGAGGAACAGGATAGTAACTGTACATTCCATGTCGCCATGAGTTCCTCACCATCTGTGCTGGTAAGTCTTGACTCGAAACAGAGCACCATTCGGCGATGTGCTTCCTGGTCGGGGGGTCAATTTTCCCTTGGTGTAAGCCCGTGCTAATCATCCATTCCTCCCACAGTTTGCGCATCCTGGACTTGAATGGTTTATTCACGCCAACATCGACGGGTTGGCACAGAGAAGTGCAACCACCAGGAATGTGTTCAACCTCAACGCCCAACCCCTCGATTGCATTCACTGTTGACCTCATCATGTGACAGCGGTAAGAGTCAAGCAAGAGCAGCGGAACAATTCCTGGAGGTGCTTGGTCAATGTACGGCTTCAAGATCCTGTCGATCCATATGTGCATCACTCTTTCGTCCATCCATGCATTGCTTTGGCATGCATACTCTATGTCATCTGGATACGTGACGAATTCATTTCTTTCGATTCGACCATTTGGGGCTCCTTTAAAAACAAGCAATGGGGTAAGTACTCGACCACTTGCAGACACCGTCATGGCACATGTTACTCTCTTTGTGTCGCTTGTTGACTTTCGAATGTGAATTGTGCGCAGTCCCACTGACTCAAGTGTTCTCTTCGCATTAAATGTAAATGGAACAGGCGTTTGGTCCATGTTAAGGATAAAATCTTCATGACGATTGCTCTGCGCGAGTTTCGGACGGATTGTTTGCACGTAGTCTTGGGCCAAACCTGCAGTCTCGGATGGGGATCGCTGGCTTTCATGTGTTCCCATCCTGTGCACAAGACTGTGCTTTCTGATCCACCGCCTTACACTTTGATACCTTGCGTGACTCGATTTACGCTGGAACTCGGACATCAATCGAGACGCTTGAATGACGACAGTAGAAATAGAAACTGCAAATCCTTGTTCCCTTAGTTCGAAGATGAACTTGAGTAGATCATTTTCGATTGGCGCTAACACTGAAGTAGGACCCTTAGCTGTACTCTTTGCCTTTGCATTGCCGTGTTCCACCATGGCCCTCGAAGTCGTAGACCATTCTCTGTACTGTTTTGGGATAATGTTGAGTGCTTGACATGCAGCCCTGATTGATTCGCCCGCCTCTACGCCTTCTCACATTCCGAACAATTGCAAGTCTCTCAAAGTTCGCGAAACGCCTCCTTTTACTGTTCCGAGGAGTAGGTGTAGTTGACCCATTCATGATGGCCAACGACGACATGAAACAAACAACAATGAGAAGTGACAGTCACGTTTCACAATCGCGCGCCAAAATATGAAGGTAAAAAAGACTATTTTATGGCGCACATTCGAACGGAATCTTGCTCTCGGTTTACGTAGTTTAAGACCCACCCCCCAAAATTTGGACAAAATCACGCACAATTCCTGGGTCTTAACCAGAGAGATTTACGGTAGTACCACAGTATTGCTCATAGCTCATAGCTCATAGCTGATAGCTGATACTGTAGCTCATATGATAGCTCATAGTCCATAGTCCATAGAGCCCTACTAAAAAAGGCGAGGCAAATGTCCGGACCTACTCGGCTCGGAGTACCAGTACCAGTAAAAGTACTGGAGTTGTCGAAGTCGATGTTTACTCCTACGTGATATTGTAGTGCGTTACTGGATACAGTACTGTGCCAATGGCATCAATATCTCTCGCTGGAACATGGATCCAAAAAAATCTTGCTTTCGGTTGATACAGGTGAGAGGTCCTACCGGTACCGGCACTGTACTCCGTGTGGTCTACGGCACACACAGTTCCGGTGTACAAGTACTTGGAGCTTGGAGTATGCATAGTTTTTTGAAGATGTGCGTGACGTACAACTCATTTCTCATTTTCTTGTTCTGCCCCACAACTGTGAGAAGATACAGGAAAGCAGCAACACAACAGCATCATCTCATCAACCTACTTTGCAAATTGCCTGCTCCACTTTTGATTGTCCCGTCGTCTTGTCACACATCGCCACTGCCCTGTCTGGATACTTCCAAAAGACTGACTGACTGACGCGAGCGAATAGCTATACTACGAGCAGAACCCCTTGCATCCCATTTCGAATTGTCTTCTCCACCTGAAGCATCACTCCGGTAACAGGACAAACACACTGACAAAGTCCACTTCACTTGGGTATTGAGAGAATACCTCCAAAGACGTTTTCGTTGAAGTTGTTACTTCGACGACGGCAATCGTCCATTCCGATCACTCACCAACAACGACGGCTGTTTCCCGAGTTGCCGTGTTGTCGCATGCACAGACGAACGTCTTATCATTAGTGTAACAACAACAAGAACAACAGCATCATCATCAACAACAAGAAGAACAACTTCTATCACCGCTTTGTCTTTATCTATTGCACCATTCTAATCATGGGATTCTTTCTCGTGACCTTGGTGGGTCGGACCATGACACAAAAGGCATCCGCAACGACAACAACAACAACGACAATGTCGGGAAGAAATTATTCCGTGGCTGCCTTTGCATCGGTAGTTACAAAAACAAACACTCATCATCTTCGAGGTCATGCTGCCGAAACACTACGAACTCGTTCGACCATGTCCAAAATCAAACCAGCATTTGCACCATCATCCTTGTCATCAACAATATCAACATCAACTGCTACTAATACTATTGCATCTCGGACGTTGGATAATACTGCCTCCAACAACGTGAGAAGCATGTCCACAACAACTACCGCAACAACCAACGTGACGACATCATCATCATCATCATCAACATTATCATGGAAGAATCATGACTTTGATTTCGATTTTCTAGTGATTGGGGCTGGATCTGGTGGAATTGCATCGGCACGAAGGGCAGCCAGTTATGGTGCCAAGGTGGCCGTGGTTGAAAAGGATCGTCTTGGAGGAACCTGTGTCAATGTTGGATGTGTACCCAAAAAGGTCATGTGTAAGTTGATGCTCATATGCAGATATATGTATTCGTTGCCTGCCGACATACTACCATTTGGTAATTGGGAAGGAGCGATGGAGAGAAACACATCATTTCACTCACCCACTTATGTTTGGTTCTAAATTCTCGTACTATACACGCATACATGCACACAAATACAATATATATAGACAATGCCGCATCGATTGCGGAATCGCTGTACGATATGCAACATTATGGTTTCTCGGGATACGAATCGGGTGCCATTCACTTTGATTGGAATTTCGTCAAAACGAATCGCGATTTGTACGTGAAACGTTTGAATGACATTTACGGTAAAAACATGCAAAACTCGGGCGTCCAACGTGTGAATGGCACGGCCCGATTGACCAGTCCCAACAGTGTTGCCGTGTGGAGTGCGTATCAAGAACAAGAAAAGGAATACACTGCCAAACACATTTTAATTGCCACGGGTGGGTATCCCACATTCCCGAAGGGAGAGGGGATTGTTGAGAATTCCATTTCTAGTGATGGATTCTTTGATCTTGATGAACTCCCAAACAAGGCTGTTGTCGTGGGTGCTGGTTACATTGCGGTAGAATTGGCTGGCATACTCCAGGCGCTCGGGACCGATACGTCGCTAGTTCTCCGGAAGGAACGATGCTTGCGCACGTTTGATGAAATGCTCGCGGAAACTCTCGAGGAAGAAATGAAACGACAAGGTATTCAGATCTACAGCAGGACAAATGGTGTGAAGAGAATCGTCGACAATCATGGCATCAAGACCGTGTACTTGAGAAATGGCGACGTCATTGACGGTGTCGATACTGTGTTAGTGGCAACCGGACGTGCCCCACTGGTGGCTCCCTTGAATCTCACGTCCATCGGAGTCCAACAGACTGAAGCTGGATACATTGTTACCAATGAATATTCGGAAACGTCAGTCGAAGGTGTGTATGCTGTTGGCGATGTGTGTGGAAAGGTGGAGTTGACACCCATGGCAATTGCCGCTGGTCGGAGATTGGCGGACCGTTTGTTTGGACCACCCGAATGGAAAGACGCCAAGGTATCGTATGACAACGTCCCGACTGTCGTCTTCTCCCACCCACCCATTGGTACTATTGGTTTGGCAGAAAAGGAGGCCATTGCCAAGTATGGTGAACAACATGTTAAAATCTATCGCTCCAAGTTTTCCAACATGTTTTACGGCCCGTGGCAAGTCGAAGCCGACGACAAACCCAAGACTGCCATGAAATTAATTTGTGCCGGTCCGGAGGAATTGGTCGTGGGACTGCACGTGATTGGTATGGGTGCCGATGAAATGTTGCAGGGCTTTGGGATTGCCATGAAGATGGGTGCCACCAAGGCAGATTTTGATTCCACCATTGCCATCCACCCCACGGCCGCGGAAGAATTCGTTACCATGTTCCCGTGGGGACTGTCGGCGCAAACCACAGGAGCAGTACACTCACCGTTGAATGGGGCGGCCCCGAGAGAACCAGAGATTTTGTAAAGAGTAGTTTGACGAATGTTGGAAGTAGTTAGGTATTGAGGACTATGACTCGTCACAACGAGGCCACGATTGACTACGCCTTTTCACATCTTGTCCATAGAGCATCCTGCACGCAAGGACACGCATGAAAAGTTGAACATGGTTCAGCATATCTATATCTAATTAGTATTTAAAAAGGCGCTCGGTCGCACCACTCAATTGCCTTTATGACCGCCCTACTGTTTGCCAATCTAATTGACAGCAGCTACGGGAGTCGTGGTGAGCTCTGGGGCAGCGCCAGTCCCCTTGGTGGCTTTGGCCGCAATGGGCACGACGGATTCAATCATGGGACGGAAGGTGCTATCGGCTTTGCCAACACCCTTCATAATGGCATCGACAACGGCTGAGATAGCTGGATTCAAATAGGAGGTGTCCAAGCCGGAGACAACACCCACTACGGCATTGTCGATATCAGACAAGGACGTTCCAGCAATTGAAACAACCTTGGATGCGACTGCCTCAGTAATACCTTCAAGGTAGCCAACCAATGGGAGACCTTTTCCCCAAGACCAAATGCCTTTTACATTACTATAGACAACTTGTGCCGCATTGATGCCTTCGGAGGAAGTAGAGGAAGTGTCGGTTGCGTTGGTTGGAGTCGACATGGTATCTTGGAATGTATCTTCGTCTTCTGGAATAACAGAACGTGAGAGAACAAGAATATCTTTCCCAAAGAGAGAATCGGCACTATTATTGTGAAGCGAGCCGTCTCGAGCCATTGGCATATCGCCTTCATCACCGAACGCTGACTGAAAGTCATCTGTCGCTACAGTTGTCGCCCCTCGTGACGAAGACGTCCGCAACTGGGCTGCCAATGCATACGCTGATACTGTGTTGGTTCTCAGCTGGGGCGACAGGAAGAAAGATTCCGCAGGCGTTGCGGGGCTCACCGATGGATGAGGATCAAGAAGGTCATCATCATCAATATCAGTTTCAATTGCAAGTAGCGGTTTGTCGTCGACGCTCATCGTCAATTACAAAACTCCGCTTACGACAGTACCCGGTATAGCACTCCAGTAGACGGCGGAATAGTCAATGGAAATTAGCAAAAAGCAAAAACAAAAGCAAAAACTGATATGTGGCGAACAGAAGGTGTTTGTTAGTGTGTCGCTATGGAGATGGGAAATACTTTCGATTTCGATGGGCAATAAGCGACTCTCGAGGACAACAACGCACTTGTCGATTGCAGATCCAAAGGAACAATCGCAATGGAAGTGCACAGTGCAATGCGCTTGGAGATAAAAAATGAAGAGTTGCAGTACAAGTACGGGAACGTATCGTACCGGTCCCACTCGAAATAGGGTGTGACGACTGTGTTTGTGAAAACGCTCGTCGCAGTCCCTCACTTGCACCTGTATGATATGACAACACACACCGTGACGAAAAAAAGGATTCCGAAGCGAGCGTGTCATTCACCCCATCCAATCAGAAACGTCCAGAGAGGGTACACCATTCACGGGAAATAGCTAAGAAAATAGCAGATAACTTCCCCACAAGATTTTCGATTTCTCGATGCCACCATGGCGCAATGGCGAGGGCGAACGACGAGAAATAATGACAAACAAAGCGATGCGAACAACAGCCTGCCATGCGCAACTCGCCAAAAACGGTTGCAGGAGTTGTAGCTTCGAGATAGTAACGACATCAGAGTATTCGTCAATACATATCGAAACAATCAACTCATAGTTCAAGATCGACCTTATCGTCGACATCGCGGTGAAACGCCTCTAATAGACAGCTACACATCTGTATTCTGCATAGGTTGTCAAGTCAACGACAAAGATGACTAAAGTCTTACCTCACCTTTCCCGCTCGATTTCTTGATGCTGTACGATGTTGATGAGAACCAGGTGTTCATTTTTTGTGAACACAATGGAATCGTGCGGAGTGACGATCTCTATTTTTGGCAAGGTAGTACAAGCATACAAGTACCAGTGTACAGTACAACTGTGCTATTGTACTTGTGTTACAGTGTATGCAGTATGCATACAACCAACAAGCTGATTCCTCCGACTTGTCGGATGAATGCCGAATGCACTTCTTGTATATTCTGTGAGGGGACTACAATCTACAATACATATATGTACTCCGCATACTTCTAACAGTACAAGTTACAAACATGACAACATGACGCATGACTGCAACAAAGAACAATGTACTCCAATTACAGTACAGTACCGGAACCGTTTGTAATGTACACATACTCGTATGTACTCCGAATACCAACCAACTACATGTATTGTAGTAGAACCATACTGTAGTACTGTGTATAGTACAAACTCCGAGTAGGCTGTTCGTCTACTCTCTACTCCGACCTACCGGTAATAAGACTTGTTACATTTTACATATATATAACGAATGGAAGTTTTGCACGTGTCGGACGACGAAGCTCCAAACCATGCTCCCTTTACAAGGTTACATCGTCATTGTAGGCCACCGGCCACAATCATGATCGGACAATCCTCAACTCACTTCCACCAGGCGTCGCAATTTCCTATTTCAATCAAGCAACAAGATGCAGAGGCTTATTGTTAAGATCTAAAATTGGTTGGCGAAGGTGTGACATTGCTCTTCCTGATTGGCGATTTGGTTGGGGGAATTTGAGAAGTCAATGTGGCATCAAAAGCAAACTGCCCGCGGCCTCTCTTGCGAGTGGGAGCTTACGTGGGTCGTGCACTGGGGGCCCGAGTTGGCTGCCTAGTGGGGAATCCAGATGGGTTCTTAGTGGGGGCCCGAGTTGGCCGCTTCGTTGGGGCCCGAGGTGGTTGCGCGGTCGGCGACACTGATGGCTGTTTAGTGGGGGCCCGAGTTGGCCGCTTTGTCGGGGCCCGAGGTGGTTGCGCGGTCGGCGACACTGATGGCTGTTTAGTGGGGGCCCGAGTTGGCCGCTTTGTCGGGACCCGAGTTGGTTGCGCGGTCGGCGACACTGTTGGCTGTTTCGTGGGGGCCCGAGTTGGCCGCTTTGTCGGGACCCGAGTTGGTTGCGCGGTCGGCGACACTGTTGGCTGTTTAGTGGGGGCCGGAGTTGGCCGCTTTGTCGGGGCCCGAGTTGGTTGCGCGGTCGGCGACACTGTTGGCTGTTTAGTGGGGGCCCGAGTTGGCCGCTTTGGCTGGTCCGTGGGAGTTGTCGTTGGGAAAGCAGTCGGTGTCGCAGTCGGGGAAGGTGTTGGCTCAGTGGTTAGCGTTGCAGTCGGGGCAGCTGTGGGCGATGCATTTGGCTCGTCAGTCGGGGAAGAAGTTGGAACACCAGTGGGCGATGCGGTCGGGAAAACAGTTGGCTGGTTCGTGGGCGTTGTCGTTGGGAAAGCACTCGGTGTCGCAGTCGGGAAGCTGTTGGCTCAGTGGTTGGCGTTGCTGTCGGGGAAGCTGTCAGCGAGTCAGTCGGCGATGAGGTTGGGGAACTTGTCGGTGATGCAGTCGGGGAAGGTGTTGGATTACCAGTGGGCGATGCGGTCGGGGAAACAGTTGGCTGGTCCGTGGGAGTTGTCGTTGGGAAAGCAGTCGGTGTCGCAGTCGGGGAAGGTGTTGGCTCAATGGTTGGCGTTGCAGTCGAGGAAGCTGTGGGCGATGCAGTGGGTTGGTTTGTGGGCGACGCAGTTGGGGTTGCAGTTGGCGATGCAGTCGGAGAAGCAGTTGGCTGGTCCGTAGGCGTCGTCGTTGGGAAAGCAGTCGGTGTTGCAGTCGAGGAAGATGCAGTCGGGGAAGCTGTCAGCGAGTCAGTCGGCGATGAGGTTGGGGAACTTGTCGGTGATGCAGTCGGGGAAGTAGTTGGATTACCAGTGGGCGATGCGGTCGGGGAAACAGTTGGCTGGTCCGTGGGAGTTGTCGTTGGGAGAGCAGTCGGTGTTGCAGTCGGGGAAGATGTTGGCTCAGTGGTCGGCGTTGCAGTCGGGGAAGCTGTCGGCGAGTCGGTCGGCGACGCAGTTGGGGTTGCAGTTGGCTCGTCAGTCGGGGAAGAAGTTGGAACACCAGTGGGCGATGCGGTCGGAGAAACAGTTGGCTGGTCCGTAGGCGTCGTCATTGGGAAAGCAGTCGGTGTTGCAGTCAGGAAGGTGTTGGCTCAGTGGTCGGCTTTCGTTAAAGCCCTTTACTTCGTAGTTTTGCTCGCACTAGTTGCCAGCACGACACCAAGTAAATCACAAGTGGCACCGTTCGAGTATACCTGGAGCACGTACGGATCAGTTGCAAAATTTACCGCCGTCAACAACGGATTGCACAACTCAATGGCTTTGTTGTTGCTTGTGCCCTCGATGTACTCGCTGATAACGAGCTCATTTGCGGCGGATGCGAATGTACATAGAGCGATCACAGATTAATAACTCACTGCCCAGGAATGATTCGTCATGGTTATGCGATGATTCGTTGTCCTCGTTCAAAGGCAATCAACGACTGCGGGAGAAACCGCAAGGCAGATGGTTAAATAACATTGTGGAGTGTTACTCGGGGCATCGCTTTATCATCCGTCACTTACCGTTGGGTCCCTTTGTTCAGATGCCGAAGTGAGCTGGATGTGCTTTTGTCTTTGCGTGAAACGTGGTTTCCCTCTCTCCCGCGATGAACAATTGTCCTTGATAAGTGTTGCGGAGTTCATGCGGAGGAATCTCAAGCTGCTGCCGAGCACCTGCATGGTTTTGCGCATAGCGCAGACTAGTCGAAAAGGATGTCGCGTGGACAGAAGGATCATCATGCTGAATCTTACTGCTGCCAATTGAATCTTTCTTGATGATCTCAGATCGCAATCGATGTTCCATTGGAACGACCAATGAATCTCAGCGTGGTACATGTAGCAAGTACTGTACCTGAGCCATGACTGCCAGGTATGTGTGAAAAGACAAAAGACACACCCCGAGACGTACATATATTCAAAAGATACAGTGTAAACTTCCAGGAGCATAGCATCTATTCCCGCCGCGACCATGCAAATCACAATGGCGAAGCAGGTTTGCAATGATTGACGTAGTTGTGTGATCTTGCTCTTGCACCACAACGGCGTGAAGCATGGTATTTCCACACACCAATCGTAACGCGCATACGCGTTCATCGATGCTCAATGTTCATTCGGAAGTAGAATGAAAATGTTGAGGTTAAATCGGTTCCTTACTGCGACTGCCCAAACACATGAAATCAAATTTCAAGGAGAATGAAAATTTGTTTGATGAATAGAATTGCTAAGTGCGACTCAAGTCTTGCTGACTGTTGAACTGGAGTTGGAAGACAAAAGATCTGACATACGGCATGTTCGGCGATCGCGTGCGAGTGCGGTCCGTCAGGAATCAAAGCCATGCATTCGTAACGTACAACTCAGACATGTCCCTCGATTCCACGGCCAAGTCTTTGACAATAGTCTCGCCCTGGCCCTGGACCACCCTCGACCGTTGAGTCAAAACGCTCGACAAAACATCATGAGGATGATTCTAGATTTTGTTCTCCCTGTGATGGTGGATCACTCCGAACACAGTAGTTTCGTGGATTCTATGTGTGGCGTGACGTTCAACTCTTTCATCACAGTGACAGAAGTGCATCAGAATAGTACCACTCCTCGTATAACGCAGGCTTGATCGTCAAGTTGATTGTCACAACAAATAGGTAAATGGTTTTCGCTCGCACCTCTCTGTAAGAGTGCTAATACCGGTAGTTCGTAGCATCGCAGAGGGTCGTACGGCAGGCACAGCATCCAATGTCTTAGGCAATCTGGTCTGTCTCCATGGCGGCATAACAAAAGAAATCATTCCTCTCCAGGAAACGCCCAAATCATTCAATTGGGGTGATTCGATTACTGTTGACATATGCGATCTGCATCCGATTCTCCTTTTCAGGAGGTGGCTCTATAATCTCTGAAATGAATCTGCGCGATCGACCACACCAAATGGTATGTCAATCCACCTTAATTTCATGCGGCATTCACATCATGATTGAACGATCCTCAACTCACTTCCACCAGACCTAGCAATTTCCAATATTGACAATACACCAATACGCCGAGGCAGGCTTATAATTTAGGTCTAGAATTGGGTTGGAAAAGGTGACTAAAAACTCTTCCTGATTGGCGATTTGGTTGGCGGAGTTTGAGAAGTCGATTAGGTACGGGATGCCATCATTCCTCGGCCTTTCATGCGCATGGCAGCTAACGTTGGTAGGGCAGTGGGGGCCCGTGTAGGCTGCTTCGTGGGGGCACGTGTTGGCTGCCTAGTGGGGCGTCGAGTTGGCTTCTTGGTGGGGCGTCGAGTTGGCTTCTTAGTGGGGCGTCGAGTGGGCTTCTTAGTGGGACGACGGGTTGGCAACTTCGTGGGGGCCCAAGTTGGTTCAGCTGTCGGCGAGCCTGCTGGCAGCCTAGTGGGAACCCGCGTTGGTTGAGAAGTCGGCGACCCAGTTGGTAGTGTTGTTGGTGGAGCTGTTGGTTGAAAGGTCGGCAAAGCTGTTGGCTGCATAGTAGGAGACCCGGTGGGATGGACAGTAGGCGAAGTCGTCGGGGAGGAAGTTGGAGATGCTGTTGGCAAAAAGTTGGAAACGAAGTTGGTTGGCCAGTTGGTGATGCTGTGGGAGAAGACGTGGGCGATGACGTTGGAAAGGAGGTCGGCGATACTGTAGGAGAAACAGTTAGGGATGCAGTCGGCGATGCTGTTGGCGAAACAGTGGGGGATGCAGTCGGCGATCCTGTTGGCGAAACAGAAGGGAATGCAGTCGGCAATCCTGTTGGCGAAACAGTAGGGGATGCAGTCGTCGGGGAGGAAGTAGGAGATGCTGTTGGCAAAAAAGTTGGAAACGAAGTTGGTTGGCCAGTTGGTGATGCTGTGGGAGAAGACGTGGGCGATGACGTTGGAAAGGAGGTCGGCGATACTGTAGGAGAAACAGTTAGGGATGCAGTCGGCGATCCTGTCGGCGAAACAGTAGGGGATGCAGTTGTCGAGGAGGAAGTTGGAGATGCTGTTGGCAGGAAAGATGGAAACGAAGTTGGTTGGCCAGTTGGTGATGCTGTTGGAGAAGACGTGGGCGATGGCGTTGGAAAGGAGGTCGGCGATACTGTAGGAGAAACAGTGGGGGATGCAGTCAGCGATCCTGCTGGCGAAACAGTAGGGGATGCAGTCGTCGGGGAGGAAGTTGGAGATGCTGTTGGCAAAACAGTTGGAAACGAAGTTGGTTGGCCAGTTGGTGATGCTGTGGGAGAAGACGTGGGCGAAGACGTTGGAAAGGAGGTCGGCGAACCTGTAGGCGAAGCAGTTGGGGATGCAGTCGGCGATCTCGTAGGCGAAACAGTAGGGGACGCAGTCGGCGATCCAGAAGGGGAAACAGTCGGGGATGCGGTCGGCGATCCTGTGGGCGACGCAGTTGGGAAAGCGGTCGGAGACTGTGTAGGCGAAGCAGTCGGAGACGCAGTGGGTTGGGCAGTGTTCGCAGCAGTGGGCGACGCGGTGGGGGATGCAGTCGGGGAAGCACTTGGAGAACACGTCGAACTCACACCGACCACTGTCGGATCGTGATCAGAGTAACGGTAAGGTACACTTCCGTCAAAGTACGTCGGAAGCTTGCTGAAGTCAGGTTATAGTCAAGGGCGTCTGCCTCGTCAGCATTCACATGCCAAACGACACTCCCAATGACTCTCGAACTCAGGTTCGAGTTGGCAAAAATAGTCAAGCGTTCCCACTTTGTCGAACACGTAGCTGTACGCGTTGGGTCCTTCAAGTTCACGTAGCCAGCAGCTTGGTTGCTGTAATAGGCTCTTCGTTGGCGTAGGGTTCAAGTCACCGAGAATGCCGATGGCGCTGCAGGTTGCGTCCACAGACAGCCACTCCAGTCAACTTATTGGCGGCATTCACACGAACAGCGTTGCCTGTGATCAGGGTTTTAGAGGTCACAAGAACATGTTGAAAACAAGAATTGCACGAGCGACTTTGCATCAACAACCGCATTCTCCTTACAATTACCGGATCCATCGTTGGCGTCAGGATCGTTACACGCTGATCCCTTCGATTTGAAATGATTCACCGCAAGGGTGATGCGTGGATTGGACATCGCAAATGTTTGAGATGCTGTTGAAACTTTGCGCCAACGCGGGTCGGTTCATGGCGACGTTCCGTCAAAGTCGTTCACAAACGACGCTGCGTCAAGAACTCTCGCACTTCCTTCAATTTGACAGTATCCTGGTTGTAGATGAAGGCAGGCGCAATGGCATCGCCTCCTACGAGGCGGATCCCAGTCACGCAATTGTATCGATTGGATCCCGGCAGTATTCAACTTGTTGACGAGGTACGACGGCGTTGCCAGATTGACCCTCGCGGAAATCGTTCTCAATCTCCAAAGACCCAGAATCGGCGTTCAAACTCAAGATGCAGTCACCAGCTTCGCGGTCTGACGGTCAACTCGGCAGTGTGTCCGCACCGCGAGAACAAGTCCAGTCAACGTCACTGCGTTTGTCGTCAGGGTTGTGAAGAAGTTGGGGACATTCGTCGAGACAATTTGGAGGCTGCCACCTACAGCCGGAGGGTCAAAGCGGGGATTGGCTTTAACAAACGAGTTGGAGCCGTCCTGCACACTCCTCACGCGCCAAGTGGCACCCGACGCAATGGCTCCTGCCCACTGGTAGCTCAACACCCCAGTGAGATTCGTTATCGTGTCCCCATTCGAACTGCGTTGGACAGTGCTGTAGATGGGACCAGAAACCATCTAGAAGCCAATGTCCTGATTCTGAGTGTTGGGCCGTCGTCGTACGTAATGGTCTCCGCGCCCAACCTCTGCGAGGAAGGATGCGTAACCAACAACACTGGGAGGATTGTCTGCGTGTGCGTGGAAGGACGCGGGCCCTGGACCAGCGATCTCGTTGAATCGATCCAACTGAAACTGCTCAGTAACTGTCAAGACTTGCGGGAAAACAACGCGCATGCCCTCGTATCGTTCCAAGTCTGCCTGCGCATATCCATTCTGACTGACACTCGTTGATGAGGCGGGAAGCACGATCTCAGCCGCCGTAGGAAGAGTATTGCCAGCTGAGACGACCGCAAAGAGACTGAATGGAGCCCAACTGAGTCTCGCCGAAGTTCTCAGCAACAGTCCCAACAACCTGCGACCTCGTCTCCGACATTTACTGCCGTCGTGGATGTTGTCCCTTGGAAAACGGATTCCCTCCGACGTCAACGGATTGGTGTCCGCCGATGTGTCCTTCTCTTGGACAAAGAATCCTTGAAGGCTCCTTCGGTATCGCGTCATTCGATTGGAAGTCGCCCACGACAATGCCTGGAATTGTCACGATGCTGCCGACGAGGGAGACGTGGCACCACTGCCTTGAATATCATGAATCAGCGTCTACACGAGGTGGCATCGATTCAAAGGAAAGGGATTGAAAGGTCACATGTTAGCATGGGATAGTGCTGCGACACAAGAACAGAATGATGACGCGTACAACCCTAACTTACCACGACCCCACCAGTTGTTGGAGATGCAGTAGGTGCTTGCGTTGGAACGGGCGACTGGGGACCAGTAGGAGCTGAGGTGGACTGCGAACAGCCGGACGGGCAGCTCTTGAGTCCATCGAAGGTGTCCGCAACGAACTCGTCGTATTGGACCGTGCCATCGAAAGCATCGGTCGTGACAACATCTCTGATTCCGCAAGACTTCTTGCGAAAGGTTTTGTTAAGACCGAAATCAGCGTCAACACCGACCTGTCCGAATGAATCTACAACTGTGCCGGTACCACCTCCCTTCCTGAGAACGACCGCATCGTCCCCGTTAAAGGTCAAAGAACCAGAAGTCTGGTCTGCGTTCGATAAGATCCCTGCAGCGGCAGCATTGTTGGCAATGACAAAGGATCCAAATGCTGGAACAGTCCCAACTAGAGCGATTGTATTAAGTGGGGTAGTGGCACCGTTGAAGTATATCTGAAGCACGTAGTTCTCAGTCGACAAGTTTACAGCGCTCGACGACGGATTGCACAACTCAATGGCTTTGTTGTTTGATGTACCCTCGATGTACTCGCTGATGACCAAATCACTACCCGCAGGAGGCGACGCTGTTGGCGACGCAGTTGGGGAGGAAGTAGGGGACCCTGTTGGTGAAGCAGTAGGGGATGTGGTCGGAGACTCCGTCAAAGAAGCAGTGGGCTGGTCAGTTGGTGATGCATTCGGGGAAGCAGTCAGAGACGCAGTGGGTTGGGCAGTGTTCGCAGCAGTGGGCGACGCGGTGGGGGATGCAGTCGGGGAAGCACTTGGAAGTACACGTCGAACTCACACCGACCACTGTCGGATCGTGATCAGAGTAACGGTAAGGTACACTTCCGTCAAAGTACGTCGGAAGCTTGCTGAAGTCAAGGTTATAGTCAAGGGCGTCTGCCTCGTCAGCATTCACATGCCAAACGACACTCCCCGTGACTCTCGAACTCAGGTTCGAGTTGGCCAAGAAATAGTCAAGCGTTCCCACTTTGGCATCGAACACGTAGCTGTACGCGTTGGGTCCTTCCAAGTTCACGTAGCCAGCAGCTTGGATTGCTGTAATAGGCTCTTCGTTGGCGTAGGAGTTCAAGTCACCGAGAATGCCGATGGCGCTGCAGGTTGCGTCCACAGACAGCCACTCAGTCAACTTATTGGCGGCATTCACACGAACAGCGTTGCCTGTGATCAGGGGTTTTAGAGGTCACAAGAACATGTTAGAAAACAAGAATTGCACGAGCGACTTTGCATCAACAACCGCGCATTCTCCTTACAATTACCGGATCCATCGTTGGCGTCAGGATCGTTACACGCTGATCCCTTCGATTTGAAATGATTCACCGCAAGGGTGATGCACGTGGATTGGACATCGCAAGTATTTGAGATGCTGTTGAAACTTTGCGCCAACGCGGGTCGATTCCTTGGCGACGTTCCGTCAAAGTCGTTCACAAACGACGCTGCGTCAAGAACTCTCGCACTTCCTTCCAATTTGACAGTTTCCTGGTTGTAGATGAAGGCAGGCGCAATGGCATCGCCTCCTACGGAGGCGGATCCCGGTCGCACCCAATTGTATCGATTGGATCCCACGGCAGTATTCAACTTGTTGACGAGGTACGCCACGGCATTGCCAGATTGACCCTCGCGGAAATCGTTCTCAATCTCCAAAAGACCCAGAATGTCGGCGTTCAAACTCAAGATGCCAGTCACCAGCTTCGCGGTCTGACGGTCCAACTCGGCGAGTGTTCGCACCGCGAGAGCAAGTCCAGTCAACGTCACTGCGTTTGTCACGTCCAGGGTTGTGAAGAAGTTGAGGACATTCGTCGAGACAATTTTGAGGCTGCCACCTACAGCCGGAGGGTCAAAGAGCGGGGATTGGCTTTAACAAACGAGTTGGAGCCGTCCTGCACTCCTCACGCGCCAAGTGGCACCCGACGCAATGGCTCCTGCCCACTGGTAGCTCAACACCCCAGTGAGATTCGTTATCGTGTCCCCATTCGAACTGCGTTGGACGTGCTGTAGATGGGACCGAAACCATCTAAGAAGCCAATGTCCTGATTCTGAGTGTTGAGCCCGTCGTCGTACGTAATGGTCCTCGCGCCAACCTCTGCGAGGAAGGATGCGTAACCAACAACACTGGGAGGATTGGTCTGCGTGTACGTGGAAGGACGCGGGCCCTGGACCAGCTTGATCTCGTTGAATCGATCCAACTGAAACTGCTCAGTAACTGTCAAGACTTGCGGAAAACAACGCGCATGCCCTCGTATCGTTCCAAGTCTGCCTGCGCATATCCATTCTGACTGACACTCGTTGATGAGGCGGGAAGCACGATCTCAGCCGCCGTAGGAAGAGTATTGCCAACTGAGACGACCGCAACAGACTGAATGGAGCCCAACTGAGTCTCGCCGAAGTTCTCAACAACAGTCCCAACAACCTCGACCTCGTCTCCGACATTTACTGCCGTCGTGGATGTTGTCCTTGAAAACGAAGATTCCCTCCGACGTCAACGGATTGGTGTCCGCCGATGTGTCCTTCTCTTGGACAAAGAATCCTGAAGGCTCCTTCGGGTATCCGCGTCATTCGATTGGAAGTCGCCCACGACAATGCCTCGAATTGTCACGATGCTGCCGACGAGGGGAGACGTGGCACCACTGCCTTGAATATCATGAATCGGCGTCTACACGAGGTGGCATCGATTCAAAGGGGAAAGGGATTGCAAAGGTCACATGTTAGCATGGGATAGTGCTGCGACACAAGAACAGAATGATGACGCGTACAACCCTAACTTACCACGACCCCACCAGTTGTTGGAGATGCAGTAGGTGCTTGCGTTGGAACGGGCGACTGGGGACCAGTAGGAGCTGAGGTGGACTGCGAACAGCCGGACGGGCAGCTCTTGAGTCCGTCGAAGGTGTCCACAACGAACTCGTCGTATTGGACCGTGCCATCGAAAGCATCGGTCGTGACAACATCTCTGATTCCGCAAGACTTCTTGCGAAAGGTTTTGTTAAGACCGAAATCAGCGTCAACACCGACCTGTCCGAATGAATCTACAACTGTGCCGGTACCACCTCCCCTTCCTGAGAACGACCGCATCGTCCCCGTTAAAGGTCAAAGAACCAGAAGTCTGGTCTGCGTTCGATAAGATCCCCGCAGCGGCAGCAGTGTTGGCAATGACAAAGGATCCGAATGCTGGAACAGTCCCAACTAGAGCGATTGTATTAAGTGGGGTAGTGGCACCGTTGAAGTATATCTGAAGCACGTAGTTCTCAGTCGACAAGTTTACAGCGCTCGACGACGGATTGCACAACTCAATGGCTTTGTTGTTTGATGTACCCTCGATGTACTCGCTGATGACCAAATCACTACCCGCAGGAGGCGACGCTGTTGGCGACGCAGTTGGGGAGGAAGTAGGGGACCCTGTTGGTGAAGCAGTAGGGGATGTGGTCGGAGACTCCGTCGGAGAAGCAGTGGGCTGATCCGCGGGTGATGCATTCGGGGAAGCAGTCAGAGTCGCAGTGGGTTGGGCAGTGTTCGCAGCAGTGGGCGACGCGGTGGGGGATGCAGTCGGGGAAGCACTTGGAGTACACGTCGAACTCACACCGACCACTGTCGGATCGTGATCAGAGTAACGGTAAGGTACACTTCCGTCAAAGTACGTCGGAAGCTTGCTGAAGTCAAGGTTATAGTCAAGGGCGTCTGCCTCGTCAGCATTCACATGCCAAACGACACTCCCCGTGACTCTCGAACTCAGGTTCGAGTTGGCCAAGAAATAGTCAAGCGTTCCCACTTTGGCATCGAACACGTAGCTGTACGCGTTGGGTCCTTCCAAGTTCACGTAGCCAGCAGCTTGGATTGCTGTAATAGGCTCTTCGTTGGCGTAGGAGTTCAAGTCACCGAGAATGCCGATGGCGCTGCAGGTTGCGTCCACAGACAGCCACTCAGTCAACTTATTGGCGGCATTCACACGAACAGCGTTGCCTGTGATCAGGGGGTTTTAGAGGTCACAAGAACATGTTAGAAAACAAGAATTGCACGAGCGACTTTGCATCAACAACCGCGCATTCTCCTTACAATTACCGGATCCATCGTTGGCGTCAGGATCGTTACACGCTGATCCCTTCGATTTGAAATGATTCACCGCAAGGGTGATGCACGTGGATTGGACATCGCAAGTGTTTGAGATGCTGTTGAAACTTTGCGCCAACGCGGGTCGATTCCTTGGCGACGTTCCGTCAAAGTCGTTCACAAACGACGCTGCGTCAAGAACTCTCGCACTTCCTTCCAATTTGACAGTTTCCTGGTTGTAGATGAAGGCAGGCGCAATGGCATCGCCTCCTACGGAGGCGGATCCCGGTCGCACCCAATTGTATCGATTGGATCCCACGGCAGTATTCAACTTGTCGACGAGGTACAACACGGCATTGCCAGATTGACCCTCGCGGAAATCGTTCTCAATCTCCAAAAGACCCAGAATGTCGGCGTTCAAACTCAAGATGCCAGTCACCAGCTTCGCGGTCTGACGGTCCAACTCGGCTTGAGTGTTCGCACCGCGGGGGAGCAAGTCCAGTCAACGTCACTGCGTTTGTCACGTCCAGGGTTGTGAAGAAGTTGAGGACATTCGTCGAGACAATTTTGAGGCTGCCACCTACAGCCGGAGGGGTCAAAGAGCGGGGATTGGCTTTAACAAACGAGTTGGAGCCGTCCTGCACACTCCTCACGCGCCAAGTGGCACCCGACGCAATGGCTCCTGCCCACTGGTAGCTCAACACCCCAGTGAGATTCGTTATCGTGTCCCCCATTCGAACTGCGTTGGACGTGCTGTAGATGGGACCGAAACCATCTAAGAAGCCAATGTCCTGATTCTGAGTGTTGAGCCCGTCGTCGTACGTAATGGTCCTCGCGCCAACCTCTGCGAGGAAGGATGCGTAACCAACAACACTGGGAGGATTGGTCTGCGTGTACGTGGAAGGACGCGGGCCCTGGACCAGCTTGATCTCGTTGAATCGATCCAACTGAAACTGCTCAGTAACTGTCAAGACTTGCGGGAAAACAACGCGCATGCCCTCGTATCGTTCCAAGTCTGCCTGCGCATATCCATTCTGACTGACACTCGTTGACGAGGCGGGAAGCACGATCTCAGCCGCCGTAGGAAGAGTATTACCAACTGAGACGACCGCAAGAGACTGAATGGAGCCCAACTGAGTCTCGCCGAAGTTCTCAACAACAGTCCCAACAACCTCGACCTCGTCTCCGACATTTACTGCCGTCGTGGATGTTGTCCCTTGGAAAACGAAGATTCCCTCCGACGTCAACGGATTGGTGTCCGCCGATGTGTCCTTCTCTTGGACAAAGAATCCTTGAAGGCTCCTTCGGGTATCCGCGTCATTCGATTGGAAGTCGCCCACGACAATGCCTCGAATTGTCACGATGCTGCCGACGAGGGGAGACGTGGCACCACTGCCTTGAATATCATGAATCGGCGTCTACACGAGGTGGCATCGATTCAAAGGGGAAAGGGATTGCAAAGGTCACATGTTAGCATGGGATAGTGCTGCGACACAAGAACAGAATGATGACGCGTACAACCCTAACTTACCACGACCCCACCAGTTGTTGGAGATGCAGTAGGTGCTTGCGTTGGAACGGGCGACTGGGGACCAGTAGGAGCCGAGGTGGACTGCGAACAGCCGGACGGGCAGCTCTTGAGTCCGTCGAAGGTGTCCACAACGAACTCGTCGTATTGGACCGTGCCATCGAAAGCATCGGTCGTGACAACATCTCTGATTCCGCAAGACTTCTTGCGAAAGGTTTTGTTAAGACCGAAATCAGCGTCAACACCGACCTGTCCGAATGAATCTACAACTGTGCCGGTACCACCTCCCTTCCTGAGAACGACCGCATCGTCCCATTAAAGGTCAAGAACCAGAAGTCTGGTCTGCGTTCGATAAGATCCCCGCAGCGGCAGCAGTGTTGGCAATGACAAAGGATCCAAATGCTGGAACAGTCCCAACTAGAGCGATTGTATTAAGTGGGGTAGTGGCACCGTTGAAGTATAGCTGGAGCACGTAGTTCTCAGTCGACAAGTTTACAGCGCTCGACGACGGATTGCACAACTCAATGGCTTTGTTGTTTGATGTACCCTCGATGTACTCGCTGATGACCAAATCACTACCCGCAGGAGGCGACGCTGTTGGCGACGCAGTTGGGGAGGAAGTAGGGGACCCTGTTGGTGAAGCAGTAGGGGATGCGGTCGGAGACTCCGTCGGAGAAGCAGTGGGCTGATCCGCGGGTGATGCATTCGGGGAAGCAGTCAGAGTCGCAGTGGGTTGGGCAGTGTTCGCAGCAGTGGGCGACGCGGTGGGGGATGCAGTCGGGGAAGCACTTGGAGTACGTCGAACTCACACCGACCACTGTCGGATCGTGATCAGAGTAACGGTAAGGTACACTTCCGTCAAAGTACGTCGGAAGCTTGCTGAAGTCAAGGTTATAGTCAGGGCGTCTGCCTCGTCAGCATTCACATGCCAAACGACACTCCCGTGACTCTCGAACTCAGGTTCGAGTTGGCCAAGAAATAGTCAAGCGTTCCCACTTTGGCATCGAACACGTAGCTGTACGCGTTGGGTCCTTCCAAGTTCACGTAGCCAGCAGCTTGGATTGCTGTAATAGGCTCTTCGTTGGCGTAGGAGTTCAAGTCACCGAGAATGCCGATGGCGCTGCAGGTTGCGTCCACAGACAGCCACTCAGTCAACTTATTGGCGGCATTCACACGAACAGCGTTGCCTGTGATCAGGGGTTTTAGAGGTCACAAGAACATGTTAGAAAACAAGAATTGCACGAGCGACTTTGCATCAACAACCGCGCATTCTCCTTACAATTACCGGATCCATCGTTGGCGTCAGGATCGTTACACGCTGATCCCTTCGATTTGAAATGATTCACCGCAAGGGTGATGCACGTGGATTGGACATCGCAAGTGTTTGAGATGCTGTTGAAACTTTGCGCCAACGCGGGTCGATTCCTTGGCGACGTTCCGTCAAAGTCGTTCACAAACGACGCTGCGTCAAGAACTCTCGCACTTCCTTCCAATTTGACAGTTTCCTGGTTGTAGATGAAGGCAGGCGTGGCATCGCCTCCTACGGAGGCGGATCCCGTCGCACCCAATTGTATCGATTGGATCCCACGGCAGTATTCAACTTGTTGACGAGGTACGCCACGGCATTGCCAGATTGACCCTCGCGGAAATCGTTCTCAATCTCCAAAGACCCAGAATGTCGGCGTTCAAACTCAAGATGCCAGTCACCAGCTTCGCGGTCTGACGGTCCAACTCGGCTTGAGTGTTCGCACCGCGGGAGCAAGTCCAGTCAACGTCACTGCGTTTGTCACGTCCAGGGTTGTGAAGAAGTTGAGGACATTCGTCGAGACAATTTTGAGGCTGCCACCTACAGCCGGAGGGTCAAAGAGCGGGGATTGGCTTTAACAAACGAGTTGGAGCCGTCCTGCACACTCCTCACGCGCCAAGTGGCACCCGACGCAATGGCTCCTGCCCACTGGTAGCTCAACACCCCAGTGAGATTCGTTATCGTGTCCCCCATTCGAACTGCGTTGGACGTGTTGTAGATGGGACCGAAACCATCTAAGAAGCCAATGTCCTGATTCTGAGTGTTGAGCCCGTCGTCGTACGTAATGGTCCTCGCGCCAACCTCTGCGAGGAAGGATGCGTAACCAACAACACTGGGAGGATTGGTCTGCGTGTACGAGGAAGGACGCGGGCCCTGGACCAGCTTGATCTCGTTGAATCGATCCAACTGAAACTGCTCAGTAACTGTCAAGACTTGCGGGAAAACAACGCGCATGCCCTCGTATCGTTCCAAGTCTGCCTGCGCATATCCATTCTGACTGACACTCGTTGACGAGGCGGGAAGCACGATCTCAGCCGCCGTAGGAAGAGTATTGCCAACTGAGACGACCGCAACAGACTGAATGGCGCCCAACTGAGTCTCGCCGAAGTTCTCAACAACAGTCCCAACAACCTCGACCTCGTCTCCGACATTTACTGCCGTCGTGGATGTTGTCCCTTGGAAAACGAAGATTCCCTCCGACGTCAACGGATTGGTGTCCGCCGATGTGTCCTTCTCTTGGACAAAGAATCCTTGAAGGCTCCTTCGGGTATCCGCGTCATTCGATTGGAAGTCGCCCACGACAATGCCTCGAATTGTCACGATGCTGCCGACGAGGGGAGACGTGGCACCACTGCCTTGAATATCATGAATCGGCGTCTACAGGAGGTGGCATCGATCCAAAGGGGAAAGGGATTGCAAAGGTCAAATGTTAGCATGGGATAGTGCTGCGACACAAGAACAGAATGATGACGCGTACAACCCTAACTTACCACGACCCCACCAGTTGTTGGAGATGCAGTAGGTGCTTGCGTTGGAACGGGCGACTGGGGACCAGTAGGAGCTGAGGTGGACTGCGAACAGCCGGACGGGCAGCTCTTGAGTCCGTCGAAGGTGTCCACAACGAACTCGTCGTATTGGACCGTGCCATCGAAAGCATCGGTCGTGACAACATCTCTGATTCCGCAAGACTTCTTGCGAAAGGTTTTGTTAAGACCGAAATCAGCGTCAACACCGACCTGTCCGAATGAATCTACAACTGTGCCGGTACCACCTCCCTTCCTGAGTACGACCGCATCGTCCCCATTAAAGGTCAAAGAACCAGAAGTCTGGTCTGCCTTCGATAAGATCCCCGCAGCGGCAGCAGTGTTGGCAATGACAAAGGATCCAAATGCTGGAACAGTCCCAACTAGAGCGATTGTATTAAGTGGGGTAGTGGCACCGTTGAAGTATATCTGGAGCACGTAGTTCTCAGTCGACAAGTTTACAGCGCTCGACGACGGATTGCACAACTCAATGGCTTTGTTGTTTGATGTACCCTCGATGTACTCGCTGATGACCAAATCACTACCCGCAGGAGGCGACGCTGTTGGCGACGCAGTTGGGGATGAAGTAGGGGACCCTGTTGGTATAGCAGTAGGGGATGTGGTCGGAGACTCCGTCGGAGAAGCAGTGGGCTGGTCAGTTGGTGAGGAAGTCGGGGAGGCAGTGGGCTGGTCTGCAGGCGATGCAGTCGGGGAGGCAGTGGGCTGGTCAGTTGATGAGGAAGTCGGGGAAGCAGTGGGCTGATCTGTAGGCGATGCAGTCGGGGAGGCAGTGGGCTGGTCAGGTTGGTCAGTGGGCTGATCTGTGGGTGAGGATGTTGGGGAAGCAGTGGGCTGTTCAGTAGGCGATGCAGTTGGGGAGGCAGTAGGCTGGTCAGCGGGCGATGCCGTTGTGGAAGCAGTGGGTTGGTCTGTAGGCGAGGATGTTGGGGAGAAAGTGGGCGAGTTGGTTGGCAAGCAGTCGGACGGGCAGGTTTTGAGACCGTTTATGGTGTCCGAAACGAACTCGTCGTATTGGACCGTTCCATCGAAAGCGTCGGTCGTGACAACATCTCTGATTCCGCAAGACTTCTTGCGAAAGGTTTTGTTAAGACCGAAATCAGCGTCAACACCGACCTGTCCGAATGAATCTACAACTGTGCCGGTACCACCTCCCTTCCTGAGAACGACCGCATCGTCCCCATTAAAGGTCAAAGAACCAGAAGTCTGGTCTGCGTTCGATAAGATCCCTGCAGCGGCAGCATTGTTGGCAATGACAAAGGATCCAAATGCTGGAACAGTCCCAACTAGAGCGATTGTATTAAGTGGTGTAGTGGCACCGTTGAAGTATATCTGAAGCAGGTAGCCATCAGTCGACAAGTTTACAGCGCTCGACGACGGATTGCACAACTCAATGGCTTTGTTGTTTGATGAACCCTCAATGTACTCGCTGATAACGAGCTCGTTTGCGGCGGATGCAAATGTACTGAGAGTGATCAAGGATAGATAAATCACTGCCCAGACGTGTTTCGTCATGGTTTTGTGATGAATTGTTGTCCTTGTGCAATCAGGGAATCTATGCCTGTAGGAGAAACCGCAACGCAGATTGTTAAAAACATTTTGGAGAGTTGCTCGGGGCCTCGCATTATCATCCGTCACATACCTTGGGTCCCTTTGGGTCAAATGCCGAAGTGAGCTGGATATGCTTTTGTCGTAGCGTGAAACGCTTTTACTCTGCCTTCCGCGTGAACACTTTGTGAAAGATTGGTTTTAGAAAAACTTGAAGTCCGAGCGTCCTTGATCAGTGCTGAGAAGTTCCTTCGAAGGAATCGCAAGCTGCTGCCGAGCACATGAATGGTTTTGCGCGTATGATAGAGCAGACTATATAAGCGTGGCAAGGATACCTTGTGGACAGAAGGATCATCATACTGAATCTTATCGCTGCCCTTTGAATCTTTCTTGATGATCGAACGATGTTTCATTGGATCTACCAATGAATCTCAACGTATCCCCGCCGTGATAGAGAGTATGTTAAGACAATAAATTTCTCCGAATAGTTGTCATAATGATGTGGAGTCTCAATGGAAAGTGAATCTTCCAGGACCATCTCACCTATTCCCGCTGCTAAGTGGTGCATGAAGTGAATCTCCGGTTAACATCTCACCACTCACCCGTATTACGCCCCTCTCCAGCCTATGCTTTGTGTAGGTATCAAGTTTAGCGTCGGTTGACTCGATGTCCATTGCTTTTCCTTGACTTTGTCATGGAATGGTCGATAGATACAGTGTTGCATGTAGAACTTGACAGTGTGAATTTGTCAAACCACGGGTTGATGTCTCAAGGACATTCGTTTTGCATTTATTTGTTAACGAATCTATTGGTGAGAAATTTGAATCTCTTCCATGCTTCTTGGAATGCTGTGTAGAAAAATAATTCACACACACATGCAAGAAGACAGAAAATCCCTCTATGAAAATGGCATATGAGAGGCGTACAGTATGATACCTGTCGGAGGTGCACCCAAGTCGTGGAATCACTTTGAATCTCTTGCCCCAGTGCTGTCATCAGACAAGGCACAGCGATCTCTTTCTGCTCCCCGACACAATTTGCCCGTATCATTGTCCCAATGCAGTCATTTTCTGGCAATGGTGTCTGAGAGCATGGGAGGGTGAGAGGGATACAGTAGCTAACGGTACTGTAATCACTCTACTAGCAACGATATTGTGTACAACACGGAACAAATAGCGTTCATCAGAGCCTCACAGGTTATGACCTCACTGTGACATAATGTCTACTACAACGTACTGTACTACTACTAGTAGGTGTAGTACTCGGAATACACTGCACAATGCACACTGTACAGTACCGCTTATTGAGGCGTACGCTGAACGGCTACAATACTACAACGTTATTTCATAACGTCTTGAAGGTAATCTTGCTTACTCAGATTCCCATCCAGCACGCCAGTCACACCCCAACAACGTTTTGAGAGACAAAAATCTTCAACACGCTTCCAGCGAAGAGGACGATTTGCAAACCTTCTTCTGACGAAGAAGACATGCGAAGAAGGTTTAGTGACACACACAAGAAAATATTCTACGTTGGTTCAGTGTACAACATGTACCAGACCAGACTTTTATGTGAACACCTTCTTCGATGACTCAAGTGAAAACGACATCCAACGACGAAGGTTTCTTCCGAAGAAAGATTTGGAAGCAGGTTCTTCGGGCGAAGAAGGTCCTTTCAACATTCTTCGTTCGCAGGAGAAGGTTTCGGAAACGCGCAAGCCAAGCTCACGAGCGCAGTCTGACATTTTCGATATGCTCAAAAATATTTTGCCGTTATCCATCATTGGTTTAAAAACAGTCAACGGCAAAAGACGGTTATTATTTCCGTCCTGAGAAGAATTTCCGCATGTCCCAGGTATCGTAATGAAGACGAAAAAATGAATTCTTTCCAGGGGACCTTTGCCTTCCCCACCACTCTTGTGGAGAAATACAGTGTCATGCTGGTGAGTGCCGATGATGAAGTTTCTGATGGAACATGTTCCCAATGAACCAATGAACAGCCGCGAAACAGGTTGCATTCATTGACAGAGGCGATTCTGATCTTGCGTCACAACAACAACAACAAGAACAACAACAACAACGACAGCGCATTGCCATTTCCGTGCACCAATCGTTTGTCAGGATGACGATAAACCGCTCGCGCGCGCATCCTTTCGAGACCACCCTTAGCAAACATGGAATGAAGTCGTCCATATTTTAGTTCGGTTCCTTTGTGATCGTCCTCAATGTCATGACTGCAACCATCCAAACATGAAATCAAGGAGAATTATCATTTAGTTGATGAAAAGGATTGCAAAGTGGCAAGACTTTTGAATGGTGCGTTGGAAGAATAAGGCCTGAAAAATGGCTTGGGCGGTCGCCGAGAGAAATCAGAGCAGTGCTGTCGTAACGTACTATTCTGAGTGGTCCTGTGTTGAAGTTTCAAGCGCAGCAGTTCCTTGGATTCCTCTTGTTACGTGATGTTCAACTCTTTCACCGCAGGGGCAGAACTTGCCGAACCGCATCAGAGCCGCACGACTCCTCGTCGAGTGCAGGATTGGATCGTCATTACTGATATTCCAATGAATGGTTTTCACTCCCACCTAGTCGCTGCAGTGCTGCTACTTCGTGGTAATTGCTGAGAATCTTACGACAGGCACAGTATTCAACGCGCTTTGCATTGCGTCTGGGCTCCACGGTGGTGGCATCACATGAAAAAAATGCGTCTCAAGAAACGTCCGAACCATTCTTGGAGAAGGATGCGCACAACATTCAATTCGGGTGATTCTCGATCCATGTAGGCCTTTGCGATGTACATCCGACTCTTACTCTTTAGATTTCCTGAAAATGCCGTTGATGTCACTGATCTGCATTTTAGCCTGTGTCGTCGACAATAGCAATTTGTAAGCCAATCCACCTTGAATTGCACTCATATCACAATTTAACACATCCTCAACTCACTCCCCTGCCAACATGGCAATTCCTATTTTGATAAAACAGCAATGTGCAACGGCTTATAAAATTAGGTCTACGATTGGGTGGGGAAAGGTGTCTTGTTGCGCTTCATGACTGGGGAATTGCTTGGGCGAGATTGGGATGTGACCGTGGTATCGGACGCAAACCGCCTTTTACCTTTTTTCCTGCGGGCTCGATTCGACGTGGGTTGGGCAGTGGGCGCCCTTGTAGGCTGCGTCGTAGGGGACCGACTTGGTTGTTTGGTGGGCAGTCGAGTTGGATGAGCTGTAGGCGAAGCTGTGGGCGAAGCCGTTGGCTGAGCTGTGGGCGAAGCCGTTGGCTGTGTCCCGCAGCCGGACGGGCAGCTTTTGAGACCATCGAAGGTGTCCACAACGAACTCGTCGTACTGGACGGTGCTATCGAAAACATCGGTCGTGACAACATCTCTGATTCCGCAAGACTTCTTGCGGTAAGTCTTGTCGGTACCGAAATCAGCGTCAACACCGACCTGTCCGAATGAATCTACAACTGTGCCGTCTGCACCTCCTTTCCTTAGAACGACCGCATCATTCCCATTGAAGGCGAGAGAATCCGACGTCTGGTCTGCGTTCGATAAGATCCCCGCAGCGGCAGCATTGTTGGCAATGACAAAGGATCCTCCTGCTGGAACAGTCCCAGTGAGAGCGATTGTATAAAGTGGGGTAATGGCACCGTTGAAGTATATCTGAAGCAGGTAGCCATCAGTCAACAAGTCGACAGTGCTCGACGACGGATTGCACAATTCAATGACTTTGTTGTTTGATGTACCCTCGATGTACTCGCTGATGGCCAAATCACTACCTGCTGCGGGGGGCGACGCAGTTGGCGAAGCAGTGGGCTGCTCAATGGGCACAGCAGTCGAAGACGTCGTGGGTTAGGCAGTGAGGGCACATATTAGCATGAAATAGGGCAGCAGCGACGCAAGAAAAGTATGATACTGCATTATCAATACTTACCACAACCCCACCAGTTGTAGGAGATTCCGTAGGTGCTGGCGTTGGAACGGGCGCCTGGGCACCAGTAGGAGCTGAGGTGGACTGCGAACAGCCCGATGGGCAGCTTCTGAGACCGTCGAAGGTGTCCACAACGAACTCGTCGTACTGGACCGTGCGGTCGAACACATCGGTCGTGACAACATCTCTGATTCCGCAAGACTTCTTGCGATAGGTTTTGTTGGTCCCAAAATCAACCGCAACTCCGACCTGGCCATACGAATCTACAACCGTTCCGCTCGTACCTCCCTTTCTGAGAACGACCGCATCATCACCATTGAAGGCGAGAGAATCCGACGTCTGGTCTGCGTTCGATGAGATCCCCGCAGCGGCAGCATTGTTGGCAATGACAAAGGATCCTCCTGCTGGAACAGTCCCAGTGAGAGCGATTGTATAAAGTGGGGTAATGGCACTGTTGAAGAATATCTGAAGCACGTAGTTCTCAGTTCTCAGTCGACAAGTCGACATCGCTCGACGACGGATTGCACAACTCAATGGCTTTGTTGTTAGATGTACCCTCGATGTACTCGCTGATAACCAGCTCGTTTGCTGCCGATACAAATGTACAGGGAGTGATCGCGCATAAATAGAGCACTGCCCAGACATGCTTCGTCATCGTTCGGCGATGAATTATTGTCTTTGTTCAAAAGGTAATCAATAGCTGTGGGAGAAATCACAAGACAGATTGTCAATCACATTTTGGAGTGTCGCTCGGGGCATATCGCGTAGCATTATCATCCGTTACCTACCGTTGGGTCCCTTTGGTCAGATGCCGAAGTGGTTGAAAGTGCTGTTATCGAATGTGAAATAGGCTCGACGCTGTCTGCCGCTTGAACAATTTGTGAACAATTAGTGCAGATTCTGTTTTGACCTCTCTAGCTAGTAGTAGTTCGAGCATTCTTGTTCTTGTTGAGGAGTGCTGAGGAGTGCATTCGAAGGTAGGTACCTGGTACTAGAGTACAAGTACCAGGTACCAGGTACTAGCTAGTAGCAGCTATATCATTCTGCTGTCGCGCAATTCATGATTTCGCGTAGAGCAGACCAAGGAGCTAAAGATATCGCGTGGAAAGAAGGGTCATCTGAGTCGTATCATACCCGTCCCCGGCCGTGAATGTCAGGTCATCGCGTATGGAAAGACTTGGAATTACTCCGAGTACTGGAAATTTCCTTCCAAAAAATAACAATCTCCGGTCTGCGTGGTGTTCATTGTGTGTAGAAGCTACGAGATGATACAGCGTAATTAAACACATTGGTCTGCCGCGATATGGCTCATGACGGTCACTCACTGGAACGTCCGGCCGCACCGTCGGAATCGTAGAGTATCGTTCCCACGCTTATGTCATACTACAGTAGTCGTTTTCAGACCAAAAAAGCAAGGGCGGCGCGCTTTTCATGTGTTTCCAAATAAGTGAAATTTTTCCACTTACGGTCAAAGGAATTCTACCTTGACGGCTCGTTTGAATCGAACGTTGCGTTTGGAAAAATAATACACTGTGAATGCCAGTATGTACATTTTACGGAGCTGCAGTACAGTACCAGTACTGCACAGTGTCCAAGCGGATCCGATAAGAATGCAAGGAAATGACGTCAAGCCGTACATACATACAAGTACGCGTACCAATCATCATGCTCTCCCTAAGTTACTGTCGTACTGGAGTACTGTATCACCGTAGGGAGCACGTGAAAGGGTCAGTACTGTGACGACATCATTGACGTCATTTCCTTGCATTCAAATCGAAACCAAAGGGTCAGTACTGTGACGACATCATTGACGTCATTTCCTTACATTCTAATCGAAACCATGTACTAGTACTGCAGACAAGTAACCATACCGTATATTGCGCACTGCGCAACACTAACAGTACGACTGTACGGAGTGCTGTGTGCTGTCTACTCGCCGAGTTCCGCATTCGTATCATAGGGTTGATGTTTGAGTGGATTCTGGTACTCCATCTACATACAAGATAAATGTATTGCAAGTCACGCAGCAATATTCGAAACACTGCGAAATACCGTAGTATTGTTCTTGGGGCTACAGTATACTATGCATACGGCACGGAGCTGCAGTATCACCGTATTTCGTTGGAGCTGCAGCGTGAACCGTAATACTATGGCTGGTTTCATCCTGGACCTACATATAGTAGGGACATGTAGGCTCAGTATGTTAAAAATTTAGTTGACGCCAAAGTTCTTGGAGTGAATTCTTCAATCGACGCTCGCACTTTCTTTTCGATCAATGTTTACTCATCGATAACGATGACACCATCCTTCAGGTTCGGCACAAAGCCGTAAACCAAGCCTGCATCAAAGTCGATTGCTGCCCGGTGTGTCTTGAACGCTTTGACAAGTCGTTCAATAAGAGGAAGCATGAGTTTAATTGTGTCATCTCCCCTGTTTTGACTCTCGTATAATGCTGAATAATTCGCACAGATGTATGCTCGTGCTTGCCTTGAAAGTTTGCGGACTGTCTCAGTTGTGAGGACTTCCCTGCTTGTCACATCACTTGCTAACCTTTTGAAAGCGTCCTTGCTTTTCTTAGAGTTCAGGGGCTTTTGTCTGTAGATCCCCGCCTTTGCAATACCCCATCTGTATTGTACTCCTTCCCCCGCCAATTCGGCATGAAACTTTGGTGTGATGATGACTGAAACGCCAAGTCAACTGCCAACATGCGGCAAAGCAGTCAATTCTTCGGCAAAATCAAGAAAACTGGCCATAAGGCACTTTAAGCTCCAGTCCTCCGCACCTTCCAATACTTCACCATGATTGCCATCGGTTGCAACATCCACAGTATACTTGTCGAGCTGTGCCTCATCAATCCAACCTCTTTCCCAAAGAACTTGTAAGAGACCTTTTGGCCGACCCTCCCAACCTTTCTTTTCTCTTATTCTCACCACTCTTGTTCTATTTCCTTGTTTCTTGCATGTTCTTGCAATTCTACAAGGCGATAATTTCATCGATCATTCGGAATGCCGAATGGTGTAGTAAGCTCTGGCTTCAGTTCTGAAATTGTTTTGTTTCGCATTCGAGCAGGACCAGGAGGAGAAGGAAGGATTCGGTCATGATGGTTAAGATGCTCTCTTTCTTCTTGATCCATCCAAAATGGCCCATCATTGGTTGATAGAAAAGTGAAACTCTGAGTCCTCGCCAACTTCTAAGGTACGTGAATGCATCCCAAGATACCCGTCATGTTGTTTCATAATTGACTCACGCACGCATGTTCGACTGTGCTTCACCGTAGCTCTTGTTCATACTGTGTGCATCTAATCTGTTGGAAAGTTTCTTAGCTTGCCCTTGCAAATGATTGAAAAGGAATGCAAAATCAAAGTGTGGATAGACAACCTTGAGACAATCAACACAATCTTTGAATTGAATTGACATATGATTGTATGTCCAGTATCCTTTGTTGTTTGTTCCAAGCTCAAAGTAGATAACAAAAGGTGAGTCTTTCACGTCTTTCCGTCTTTCTTCATTTCTTGTCCATGAATTGCGATTGCTGCATCCGCATTGACGTAATTCTTGTTGCGACGTGTCTCGTTTATCTCACTGATTTGAATCCTGCTTAGTTTTAGGCCAAACCCCGTCTCAGGTGATTGGAATGCTGACAACATTAATCCCATCCCTTCTGTCTTTGGAAGAAGTGCTCGCTGTCCCTCGTGTCCTACCCACTGGCGGTTGCCAATCAAGTACTGATTGAAGACACTTTCATCCTGACCAAAAATCATAAGTGGTTTTGATGGCGATGATTCAGACTTCCTCACACTCAAGTTCCCTCCCATCACACCATACCCCATGTCCTTTGCAACATCGTGAAAAAAGTCGTGATCATTGACATGAAATTCAATCATCTGGATGCCGTCGTCCGAAAGGTAAGAGTATCCTTTGCATTGGCATTCAAATTCAATGGCAGTCGCTCATGTTTCCATCGTTCTTCAGTTTCCTTTGTCACTTGGATCCATCAATGGCATCTCGGTTCAAGCTTTAATAGGTAGCAGTCCTTGCAGAAATGGTTCATGTGGAAGACAACGTTTTGTCGTTCGTGGCCGTCAACAAAGAATGTTTTCTTTCGAGAGTCCTACGCGAATCCAAGTCGACGCAGCCAACGCCACGTTGTAGATAAGGAAATTGGCGACTCTATGTAAACACCCAGTAGACAGTCGGCTTTAATTCTTTGTAATCTGTGTTTATTGTTGCCATTTGTCTCCTCGCCATTGTTGACGTCTTCATCGCCACAATCATGTTGTCCCTGAATTGTGTCTCGCTCTCCACTCACGATGTTATTGTTTGCTGCTTCAAACGCTGCTGGAATAATCTTCAACACGAGCTCGTTTCTTGCGAACGCAATTGTGAGATCAGCAAGGTTCTCAATGCAGTATTGGTGCCACGGAATGGTAATCTCGTCTTGGAAGTATTCCAATAAATTCGGGAAGAGGTTTCCGCTCCTTGTGAATGTTTGGGTTCGGATGCGGAAAACGCTCACGATTTGCCCTCAATAGTATATTCCAACCTGCAACAGTCCGTTCATTTGTGCCAGCAGCTTCAATCCCCATCTTGCTGCTATCAAAGATTGCTTGTGTGCAACAATCTTCAACCCATCATGCCGAATTCATCTCCTCCAGTGCCATCGTGTAGGCCAAGCAAAGAATTGACGATCTCTGTCTAATTATGAAGATGTCATAAGCAGAACAGAGGTTGTCTTTATCATGCTTATCTACAAGGTCTCTCCATCCATCAACTGACCGATTGACTTGTTGAAGCCGCTCAATCCTCTGTTGAAGGACTTCGACAACGTTTTGATTGTCACTTACACTTCCAAGAAAGAGCTTTTTGGCTTCCGGGCTGTCCCAATACGTCTGTTCAACAATCATAGATGATGCAGTACCGTGTTGAAGCTTCTTAGCTTTATCTTCTGCTTCAAGTTGCGCTTGAGCTTTTCGTTTGATAGTTGATTGCTGAGAAATTTGCGTCGTCAAATCCACAATTTCGGGCATGCCACGTGCAATGCTGTATCGATCATTAATGCTCTCATCTTGTAGCAAAGACAAGAAATTTGTCTTTCCATCTGGCGGACGCTCTACCAAACCTCCTGGTGTTGTTATGTAGTAACCCCAAATGTTTCGTTTTTGATTGCTGAATGGACAGAGACCCCTTGCTTGACGTTGAAATAGGCCAGTTGTGTTCGATACAGTAAAGTCATCAAGAATTACTATACCGCCACCTTTCGAAATTGCTCGATTCATGGCACCTCTATCAAACCCAAGGGACTCAAGAGAAGGAAACTGAGCCTTAATGGCTCTATGAAAGGTTTCATCAGAGAGCCATTTGTCTCGGTATCGACTCTGCTTGGTGACTTCAAGCCAGCACTGGTAGAACATTTGTAGCTGCTTCATGAGGGCTGATCAGCCCAACCTTGCAGGCCAAAGTGCCTTAACCACTTGATGACGGAGCGAAGATTACCCTAGGGGTCGGGCTGATGAGGATCGGACAATGATGAAATTGTTGTCAAAATCTCATCGTCATGAGAGCTGTTTTTGTGTGCTGTCGATCGTGTTGTTTGTATTCCCGAGGATGCCAGATTCGATTTCAACCCATGACGTCACTAGATCTTGTACTATTTCTACACAAGTTGTACTACATGTAACTCAGTGGTGAAACCATCCATACGGGGACTTCCAGTGACCCTCCCATGTATAATGCCACTTTGGTGGAATTTCCGCACTTTGTAGTGTCATACATGGTACTCCAGTATGGTGCAGAATACTTGTAGAACGTCGTATGATCGAAATTCGACTGTTCCATTGAATCGGATCCCGTAGCCCGTAGCCTGCTTCCGCTAGTAGTAGTCTACCGGTAGCGTGGTTGAGGAATTGAACATTTCAACCTCGAAAGATTTTTCAGCGATCGACCCACCAGGAGGAAAAACTTGAACGATTCTCTTTTTCCCGCCGGAAGCGGAATTCCAAAAATTTGTTGCGCACTCGAAACACTCGATGTGACGCGTTGCACTTCAAATCCGTCAAGTACGTTGAGATTGCACCTGTCGGACCAGTAATCTGGTTTCCAAAATGTATGATACAGTACATCCAACCATCTGCTCCAAACTGCTGAATGTCCAATATGTATAGTCGTCTGTTGGGAATCCATATACTCCGAGTTTCCTCCAAGATATAGCAATTGGATGTGCGTCAGACTCGCGTCATATTGACGTTCTGTTCGTTCTTCGGGTTTGGCCATTATGCCTTTGCACCAAGTATTTTCTCCGGCTGGTGATCCTTTAAGGAAAGGATTGCGTCATGCCTTCTGTTTGTCGTCTTTCAAACGAACAAGCCTTCCCATGCCCTTGAATTGTACTACGGTGTACTACGATGAGAACCCGCCTGCTAGTTATGTAGGCCAATCGAGTTTTTGACATGATGTGCCCACAAAATCAGACATCAGGACATCAGCAATATCTGGAATCGTAGGAGTGAAAACGTCGGCATTTACATAAACCGCCCCACTCGACAACGACAAGGATCAATCGCTTCTCTTTCACAATGGTCACCAGATTATCGATTCCCCTACAGCTCGCTCTCCTGCTGAGTGCTTGCACTAACGGTAGTCACGCCTTTGTGGTACCCCGCCCTACCTTTACCGCTTCTCGGCTCTCAACATCACTCTTCTACAACAGCAACCGCGGATCGAATGGCGAGAATGAACTCAACGACATCATGCGCAATTCTCCATCTGCAAAGGATTGGCGAGAATTTCGTGCCAAGCTAGTCTTGCAAGAGTACGGTATTGCAACGGCAACCGAAGAGCAACATCAGCAATGGGCCTACCAACAGGACTTGCTGGAAACCGGCGCGTTACTCGTGCATCAGGGATTCGACATGTCGAAGCCTCACCTGACGAAAGCTGTTCTGATGGTTGTTGATACCAACGAACAAGAAACAACTGCTCTTATCCTCAACAGGCCAGCCAACTTCACTCTCAACGAGAAGGAATTCACAGCCATTCTGCTCTACGGTGGACCACATTCAAGTTTCCACACTGGTGAGGAGCAACGCGTCTATTGCATCCATAGACAGTCCAACTGCAACGACGTGGGCCAGGAAATCCTTTCAGGACTCTTTCTCACTTCCCTTGAAGATGCCAAGCGACTGCAGGAGGAGGGTCGTGCAGTCCCAGCTGATTTTTTGTACATTTCAGGATACGAAACACTTGATACCGCGCAAGTGACAGCCGGCATCAAGACTGGGATTTGGAAATCCATCACTGCGGATGCTCTGACGCTTCAGCAGAATCTCCTCCCAGATATGTGGAGCAATCTCCTCTCACTGACAGGCACTCCACCTCAACTTGACGCTGAAATGTCGACCGTTCAAGATCAATTGCTTCATGAGTGGTCACAAACGACACTCTTCCACGGCCCACCTCCGCCCCCGCTGACGACGCCCGCTCATGATATCAAGGAGGGTGATCTGCTTCGGGCATCGTCATTACCGCACGCATTCTTGTTTGATCATCAAGAGTTTCACAAATCTCTCCTTTTGATTCTGGAAGCCAACGACGAAATGGCAGTGGGGGCCTTGCTCACGTTGCCCACAACGGAGCACGATCCACTGACGGACCTATTGATCCGTCACGGAGGTTCCGACTCGGAAGATGTCTATTGTTTGCATTATCTTGGCGACTCGGTCGGTGGCGGTCGCAAGGTTGGAAGTTCCTTCTACATGTGTTCTGTGGAAGAAGCGAAGGCTGCGTTGGACAAGGGAACCGTGGAACGCGACGAATTGCTCCTCATCAAGGGAAAAGTCGTTTTTCCCAAAGTGAATGCGGCTCTGGAGTGGGTGTCCCCGGACATGGCCCCGGATGTGTGGTCGCTGTTGAGCGAGCAACGAAGGCTGGGTCCAATCTCACTGGAAGCCAATGTCGATGTTGCCTGCCAAACATGGCGAATGGCTGGTGGTGTCGATGGCGACGATGTGAATTTGTTCCATTTGGGTTATGAAGCTGTCAAGCAGTGGCTCTCGTCCAATCTGCTCAAGGAAGATGATGGCATGCTGGGCGGGTTGAGACCGTGAGCATGTGATTCGTTACTTATGAATGGAAAAGGTATGCTAACTTAGCCGGAATTATCTGGAATGATATTAGTATGCTTTTATACTTCTTTGTTATTCAAATGAATCCGAAAACCACGCAATTTGTTTCCGGGTTCTGTGCGTTCAAAAGTGCTACTACGAAAAAGTCAACAGAGATGTCAAGACGCACCGCAAGAAGTCTTGTGGAATCAGGGATGTTGTCACTACAGACACTTTCAATAGCACGGACCAATACGACGAGTTCGCCGTGGACACTTTCGACGGTCTCAATGGCTGCCCATCCGGCTGTGGGCAGACTGTTTCGCCAATTGGCCAGCCCACTGCATCGCCAATTGGCCAGCCCACAGCATCGCCAACTGTCGCGTCACCAACTGCGTTACCCACTGCGCAGCCAACAGGTCCTCCGAATGCGTCGCCCTCTGCCTCACCAACGAAGTCACCGACTTCTTCTCCGACTGCCTCCCCGACGGTGTTGTCCACTGCCTCCCCAACGGAGTCCGTGGCGGCTACTGATTTGGTTATCAGCGAGTACATCGAGGGTACCTCCTTCAACAAAGTCATTGAGTTGTGCAATCCGTCGTCGAGCGCTGTCAACTTGACAACTTCGAACTACTTGCTTCAGATATACTTCAACGGTGCCACTTCCGCAACATCCATCACACTCAGTGGGACTGTTCCCGCCGGAGGATCCTTTGTCCTTGCCAACAATCAAGCCGCATTTGGCATACTATTGAATGCCAACCAGACTTCTAGTTTTCTTAATTTCAATGGTGACGATGCTGTGGTGCTAAGGAAGAGCGGTGTAAGCGGCACTGTTGTAGACTCATTCGGCCAGGTTGGAAATCGAACTGATTTTGGTACCGACAAGGCATACCGCAAGAAGTCTAGTGGAATCAGCGATGTTGTCACTACCGATGCTTTCAATCGCACGGTCCAATACGACGAGTTCACCACGGACACCATTGACGGTCTCAGAAACTGTCCGTCCGGCTGTGGGCAAACTTACTCGCCCACTGAGGTGCCATCTACCTCCCCTTCTTCTTCTCCATCTTTGTCGACCACTGAGTCACCAACTACCTACCCTACTTCTTCTCCAACTATACCGCCCACTACTTCCCCAACGGCATCACCCACTGACCAGCCCACTGGTTCTCCGACTGCGCAGCCAACTCGACTCCCCACCACTGCTCAGCCACCTCGACTCCCCACGGAGCACCCAACTCGACTCCCTACAACTGCTCAGCCAACTCGACTCCCCACGGAGCAGCCAACTGGAATCCCCACCACAGCGAGGCCAACTGGATTCCCCACCACAGCGAGGCCAACAACTTCGCCTACGAGCTCCCCGACTTCTTCCCCCACGGCATCGCCAACTGTCCAGCCCACGAGGTCCCCGACAGCTGAGCCAACTGGACTCCCCACCATAGCTCAGCCTACTCTGGCTCCCACTTCTGCCCCAACTACCTTCCTGACTTATTCTCCAACTACATTGCCCACTTCTGCTCCAACTGCGTCGCCCACTTCTGCTCCAACTGCGCCGCCCACTACTTTCCCAACATCGTCGCCAACTACCTTCCCGACGTCTGCTCCAACTGCGTCGCCCACTCCTTTCCCAACAACCTCGCCAACTACCTCCCCGATTTCTTCTCCTACTTGTCCCCCCACCGCGTCGCCAACTGTGCAGCCGACTGGTTCTCCGACTGCGCAGCCAACAGGGTCCCCTACCATGCAGCCAACTGGATTCCCCACCACTGCTAGGCCAACTGGTTCCACTACGACGCAGCCAACGGGATTCCCCACCACTGCTAGGCCAACTGGGTCCCCTACGACGCAGCCAACTGGATTCCCCACCACTGCTAGGCCAACTGGGTCCCCTACGACGCAGCCAACTGGATTCCCCACCACTGCTAGGCCAACTACTTCGCCAACTACCTCCCCCACTTCCTTTCCAACTACTTCGCCCACTACCTCCCCCACTACTTTCCCAACATCTGCTCCAACTACCTTCCCGACTTCTGCTCCAACTACCTTCCCGACTTCTGATCCAACTACCTCCCCGACTTCTGCTCCAACTACCTCCCCGACTTCTGCTCCAACTACCTCCCCGACTTCTGCTCCAACTAACTCCCCGACTTCTGCTCCAACTAACTCCCCGACTACTGCTCCAACTACCTCGCCTACTACCTCCCCTACTACCTCCCCTACTTCTTCTCCAACTTCATCTCCCACTACTTTTCCCACGGCACTTCCAACTGTTCAGCCCACTGGTTCTCCGACTGCTCAGCCAACTGGATTCCCCACCATTGCAAGGCCAACTGGTTCTCCGACTGCTCAGCCAACTGGATTCCCCACCACTGCTAGGCCAACTGGGTCCCCTACTACGCAGCCAACTGGATTCCCCACCACTGCAAGGCCAACTGGGTCCCCTACTACGCAGCCAACTGGATTCCCCACCACTGCTAGGCCAACTGGGTCCCCTACTACGCAGCCAACTGGATTCCCCACCACTGCTGGCCAACTGGGTCCCCTACGACGCAGCCAACTGGATTCCCCACCACTGCTAGGCCAACTGGGTCCCCTACTACGCAGCCAACTGGATTCCCCACCACTGCTAGGCCAACTGGGTCCCCTACGACGCAGCCAACTGGATTACCCACCACTTCTCAGCCAACTCGAGCCCCCACGACACCGAGCCCCAAACTCCTTCTAGCAAATCACCTGTCAGGAAGGGCAATATGGCACCTTGACCAACATGATCGTAAGCCTAAACTTAAACATTTAGCCATTGCATATTGCACTCTGTTAAGTTCTGCTGTGTAGTGATTGCTGATGAAGAATTCCATTGTGTGACTTTGGGATTAAAGTTGGATTTACTTACCTATGCAGGAGTCGATCGCACCGAGTTAAGCAGATCATTGTCATTAATTGCACTTCGGACAAGACAGAGACACATTCTGAAAAAAGGAGGCGGATGTACAAGCACTGGAAAGTGCTAATCAATATTCTATTGACAGTGCGCACAGGAAGCAGTTCAACTTAGTGCTTGACCATCCTCAATCCCTACGAAGGGCTCCTCACCAACCACAACCTCCGAGAAGGTGAAGACCTTTGCACACACTCATTGTAACCGCTCGAAGGTACTTCGTAACTGGATTAAACCCGTCGCAAGTGTGGTACATCCGCCCTTGCCGGTGTTTGACTCCTAACATTAAGATTAATCACTAGTAGTAACAGCTTACAACTTGATCAATTATAAAAAGAGTGAGTCGACGAATCTAGGAACACTTCTGACACCACCTGGAGGGCTTATGAGGTCATTTAGCGATCCCTAACATGACCGGCATAAATCCCTATCTCGTCCGGCTTCTCCGGGTGTCCGAATAACCCAAACTCATGATAGAATTCATTCAGTCCCCTCGGTCTAGGCGTCACAGACAACTAGTCCGACCCGTATTCATCATGCAGAGGCCGGCCACCATTGGCTAGTTTTGGTGGTTCCACGTGTCATCACGCGTACGTCCACCCATTCGCTTACATAAAGCTGGGGTTAGTGGTTCCACGTACGTCGTGTACTCCACTCGCATCATGTCACACCTGGACATTTTGCACGCCAGTCATGTCCGTTTTGGACACTTTACCACAGAACGCGAGAACACAACTCTCTTAGTCGCGGTCCCGGAAGACACTTAGTCAGAACATCTGCCGTTGGTTTCTCCGTCTTCCTTCGCAATCCTCACAATACCAGCTGCTTGCGCCTCGCGCACGCGGTGATACGCGATTGCTATGCTTCTTTTCAAAGTCGACTCGGGCTTGGTTGAGTTCTTCACAACCGATTCGTTATCACAGAAGACATTCGTAGGTCCATCCACTTGGACGCCCATCATGCGCAACTTGTAACGCAACCCTTCAACCATTTCAACTGCAATCTTTGCAGCGATAAACTCAGATCCAAAGGTAGAAGCCTCAACAGTGTTCTGTCGCTCGAATACCAAAGGATTGGTGCTCGATTCACAAAAATCAAGACTCCAGTATGAGAGCGGCGAGTGACGCGACAACCAGCATGGTCAGCGTCAACAAAACAACTCATCGATACCGATTGTCCCCGGACTTCGGGCGCATCTGGCGGTAAAGCTTCACACGCGCCAGGATAGTACTCGCTCCAATCACATTTTGAAAGCGACTCTCATCAAACACTGGTTCCGTATCGTCGAAGACCATGCTTGACCTGTTGTACCGTTTCAAGTATGCAAAGATATGGAAAGCCTGATCAAGATGTCCCCGCCTTGGAGAAGCCAGGAAACGCGACAACATTGCAACGTCTACCAGGATGTCAATCCGACCAAGTTCGCAAATCCAACGCAATACTCCAATCAAACCCTGGAAGTAGTTTGCACGCTTTGCATCCAACTTCGGAGTAGTGTCAATTTCAGGTCGGTAACCTTGACTCATGGTTGTCGACACTTTCGTGCTCAGACGTTCACCAATCTCCTCAAGCTCGCGTTCAACTTCGGTCACAGCCCGTTTCACATAAAGATCAGACGACATTGCCCACCTTACCTTTGTTGGGTTCTCTGCACCATCAATTGTCCACTTCTTGACTTAAGCGTCAGGTTCCTTTACACTTTCTTCAAGGTATACTTGGAAGCAAGATAGTCCATCACAACTTGTGGCTCATGTGAGATGCAAAGAATGTCATCCACATAGCAAAGGACATACTCCCAGTACTTGTCCCCATTCGGCTTCACCTTAGGTCTCATCCACACGTCAGGATCACCTTTGCAGCTGACAAAGCCTCCTTCGCGTAACGTGGATGCCATGTGGTCTCGCCATCGAGCACCACTTGACTTAAGACCATAGAGCGCCCGGACAATAAGAACTGGTCGGCCAACTTTGTCCGCTCCAAATTCCAACCCTGCGATTGTGTAGACCTTCTCCTTTGTAGGAGCATTCAGGTATGCCCCTTGCACATCGGCAGAAAGGACATCCAAGTCATTCAGCGCTGCCAAATTGAAAGCAATCCTTATGCTGTCGCGCGAAACAACACTTGAATATGTTGACTCTTTCGGCGGATCAGTTTGATGCCCTCCGGCAACCAAACGCGCCTTCCTCGTCAAATCCATTTTGACATCAAAGATCATGTGGCAGTCAATCTTTTGTAGAACTTGGGCGCTTCGTCGCCGTCAATGAACTCGAATGCCGGCATAACATTCTTCATTTCCTGCTCGATTGCCTTTCTCCAAAAGTCGGTCCCCGTTCGTTCATCGATCTTAAGGGCCTCCGCCACCGTCTTCGGCAGTTCAATTCCAAACTTATGCGTCTTAGCCCAGTATCTGGCCTTGACCTTCTTTATGATTCGATCCCGTTTGCGCAGAGCCTTGCGTACCCACCAAGCAAATGCCGGTTCTTCAGCAATCTTGTTGGCGACAGCATACCTGCGACCTCCACCGGGTTTGACTCCTTCAATTCTGACAATGGAACCCAGGTCGTTGAACCATCGCGCCACTCGACTTGCAAATCCCAGCCTCGCGAGTGATCCGCGGATGTCTCTTACCATATCGGTCTTCCACGAAGCCATCATCCTTTGAAATAGCGTGGCCATTGGTCCGATGGTCGACAATCTTGCTCAACACAGAATAGCTTCGTCCCTCGTCATCAAGCTGGGACAGCATGTTCTCCGCAATCAGGTTAGCCGCAAAATTGCCTCTGTCAAACCGTCAGGAAATTCCACCTCGTATAAACAAGTATCCAACAACGGGTTTGCGTGACGCTTGCCAATCGGCCGACCATCATGGTCGCGCTTCCTCCCAACGACGGTTGCCTTCTTGGCTTCACCGCCCTGGGGAAGGAGCACCTGAGCAGTCAAATATTCATCATAAGATTCAGGGGTGTGGTCATCGGTCCCCTCGTCGGGACTTGGTGTGTCCCCTGGATCATTACAACCTTCGTCTTCATCGTCGAAGACATCATCTGAGGTTTCCGGCATGGAACCTCTCAATTCCTTGAGATCATCCCCAATTTTGGAGCGGATGCCCTCATCCAACTCCACGAGCCGAGTCTTTATGTCAGGATTAGCAAAGTCATCTTCGCTCAGTCCCCAGACAGACTTGCGGACAATAATCTTCCCAGTCTTGGTCAGAAGGTAAAATGCCATCAGGTCTGTTGAGACTTCGGCAACTCCGAGCCACCGTCCAAGCAACTTCTGCTCATGTGGGAAGGTACCAACTGGATCCCAATACAAGACTGGCTCATACCAATCAAACTGGGCATACTGGGAGATGTCTGGTGTAGATCCCAACACGTCCTCGTCGGGAACTCTTCCTGAGTTGTGGCATATCAAGTGCCGTCAATCGTCGAATCGCCGCCCACTTACCGCAGAAACACCAAAGGCGTCTCGGTGCCTTCGAACGACGTAAGGTTCTCCGGATCCCAACCTTCAGCTCGAATCGTTGACTCCGCCAGGTTCGACCATGGACTGTAAGGAACTGTTTGCTCTTGCCAAATTCGAAATTGGCGACAGATCTTCCTAAACTCCCCGTGGACTTCTCTGGTGCATTGTCAGTCACAACCGTCTGGGGTATCCCAACCTCTTGATAAAGGGCATCAGAGCATTTGGTCCAGCCATGCTCTTGCTCTTCATGGATAGAAGTGATCGCTCCCTCGACCATTCGTAAACACTTGCGCCGTCAAGTGTCCCTGACCGATTGCGTTTCGAGAACATAGTATCCGAGTACCACTTACCGCTCAAGTTTGGGGAACGCAAGATGATCGAGTTTCTGACGCACTTTCCTTTCGCCTTTGCCAAAACATTCCTGATTCCGGATTGCGTTGTCACTTTCAATGTCCTCTTAGCAGTGTCAAGGCCAACTCCCACCTCCGAGAAAGGATCTCAGGTGTTATGACTGATCGTTTGTCGCTCGTAGAAAGGGCAAACAACTTTCGGCTTTCGTCGTCCATCGGATAAAGTTCATTGTCGTTGCGACCGGACAAGCCGTCTCCAAAAGTGTCATCTGTTGCGACATTGACTGCAGCCACCAAGCGATCCGCCAGAGAGCCATCCTCCTGACCGATGGTGATGTGCATCATTGCACGCAAAGATTGCACCGCAGAAACCAACCTTGAAGCATTCCGCACATGATCAGTTGCCAACAACTTTTCAGCAACGCACACGCTGGAAACATATGTCTCCTCCTTTTTGGCAAACTGGTCAGAAGAGGGATCCCACTGCATCGGGGATGTCAATTCCACGTGAGGATATTGCTCGTATTCCGCCCACGTTGGCTTACGACTCACAAACCAGAAGAGATACCGTCAAGGGATAAAGGAATACGCACCTTTGCGGTTGTGAAAAATAGAATGCAAGACTTGAGTCAAACTGTCGTGGAACATCCTCAACAATGACACCATTCGCGCGTCATTGATTTGGGTTCAGCAGAGTGACATCCACTAGGTCCCCAAAATACAGGGCCTCATTGATAATGAGGATGTATGGTTGTCCATTCTGAGGGTGGATCCACATAGTCGCAACCGTGGCGATGGAAACATCCTGTATGGGTTTGTATTCACCACCGTAAGGGTGAACAGCAACCTGACGACCCCTTCGTCAGAGACAAGCAGAGCGTTGCGACCTGCAACACAAGTATCCGCATGCGAATCAAGTTCAGTCCTCATGTCATCGTCATTGTTGCCGCACGGTTTGGAGGCAGAGACACGAAAGACATGTTTCACAAAACGGGAAGAGCAAAAGGACCCGGCCTCTTGAACATAAGATTCACCTAACTTTAGGTCTTAACAAGAGCCGGTTCGGATCGTCAAGCAGGTTTCTGCTGCTCAACGTGGGCAGCGCGGCCAAACTGTTTTCCAGCATTGGAGGGAACAGGGGTCTCCATTGTCAGGTGGAGCATACTCCTGAGTAGTGACAGCCGCAACACTTTGAGCTTCAGACTTCTTCTTCTTCTCCTTCTTCTTTGCTTCCTCGCGGAGCTGCATGACTTTCGCCTTCTCAAAAGGCTTCAGCTTGTTGTAATCCTTGGCAGAATACTGCCCAGAGTGAATCGCAATTCCACTTGGCGACTTGTCATCATCGTTCGACTTTCTTCTTCTGCTTGGCCTCTTCTTATCCTTGACAATTCCAACCTTTGCAATCTCACGGATGCCGGAGGGCGACTTCATCCTGGTCTTGGTGTTCTCCACAATCGTCTTGAAGTACTGCTGGCACAACTTGAAGTTAGTCAGCTTCTGCTCATCACCCATGCAAGTCTGGATAGCAGTCTCCAACTTCGGGTCACGGATGCTGGCAAGGAAATCAGTAACCTTCTTGGTCTCCGCAACTGGTTCCTCCAAGAACAACAACTCATTATGCGCCTGCTGGTGCTTGCCAACGTACTGGTCGAAAGAGAACTTTCCTTCCCAGTGAAGACGGCGGTAGTCACCATGGACACCGCCTGGAGGGCTTATGAGGTCATTTAGCGATCCCTAACATGACCGGCATAAATCCCTAGCTCGTCAGGCTTGTCCGGGTGTCCGAATAACTGAACTCATGATAGAATCTCATCCAGTGACATGATGCGAGTGGAGTAACAACGTATGTGGAACCACTAACCCCAGCTTTATGTGTAAGCTTCAGGTGGCTGTACGCGTGATGACACGTGGAACCACTCAAAACTAGCCAATGGTGGCGCCTTGCATGATGAATAATGGTCGGACAAGTTGTTCAGACGCCTACCGAGGGGACTGAATGAATTTATCATGAGTTTGGGTTATTCGACACCCGAGAAGCCGGACGAGCTAGGATTTATACCGGTCATTATAGGATCGCCAAACACCGCATAGTTCTCCAGGCGGTGTCACAGATGTGTCTAGATTCGTAGACCTACTCTCTATAATTGATCTGTTGTGTCGTTACTACTAGTGATTACTAATGCTAAGAGTCAAACACCGGCAAGGGCGGATGTACAACACTTGCGACGGGTTTTATTCAGGGGTTTCGCTTAACAATAGGTTATCATTCGTTATCTCGGGCTTGCTTTGTAACTCTTGCTACCTCAGTCTCTCCGTTGTTATTGATTGTGAATTCCGCGTTTATATACTGGTCAAATGTTTCAAATTCCACGTCGTCAGCAGCGTCAGCCTTGGGCACTTGTAACATGTCCCCGTATTCCGACGCCGTTGGAATATTATTGTTGTGTTCATTGGCATCCGTATCTTCGTCCTGTAAATAGAAGACATGATCAGGGAGGTTTTTCTGAAACTTCTCGTCCTCAAGGCGGGTGAGTAAGTTGGCATCAAAAGTTTGCAAGCGAGTTTGCATCGCCGCGGTCGCCATATCGGCCGTCGTTGAACGGTCGAGCGTGCGATGGCCGTTCCAGATTCCGTCAGGATCCAATACGTCATGTTGCTCCCAACTCGATGCGCAATTCCGAGCCAACGTCCAATCTTGGCCTGGTCATCAGTCATATCCATTTTCTTTTCGTCCCAATATGAAACGCGGTCATAAAAATCAAAATCAAGCCATTCCGAGATGTCGATGGTGTCGCCAGTGAGCCGCTCGACTCCTGGTCGCTGATCGGGGCCACGCGCCAAGATGGATTGGATTTCAGAAATGTACACTAATCCATTGTCCCACAGACGACTTGGGACTTGGTTTGTTCTCATCCGAGCTTTCCACTTGGTTTTGATCTCTCGAATCTCGGTCTCCGCTCGGTGATTTTGAGTGATGCCGCGTCCCTTCTCCGCAACGTGTAACTTTATATTGTGTCGACGAATGATTTTCATCACATCAGTGTGCTTACCAGCAGTTTGTTCGGACGCAAAATCACACTCTTGCAACGCGTAAGCAATGTTGGCACTTGATTTGGATTCGAGTGGGTATACGCGTGAAGCTTCCGTTGGTGATAAGTTGGGCGCATGTAAATCCGGCGATTGACTTCACTTTGGAGAAAAGGGTGTCCATGTAAAATGTGTCCTTCAGTCTTTGACGGTGCAAGCTCAGGTGGTCAACTTGATAGTAGCAGCGATGTAGCGGGTGCATTGCGTGTCGAACGCCGCGTTGTGTTGTCGCCTTAAGCGTCTTTTGTGCAGTTTCTAGACCGCATCTGAACTTGCGTGCCACCACTTTGGCAGTTACCTGGGAATGGCACTTCGCGCCAACATAGGCAATTTGATCGCCGCGATAGACGTCGCGATCTGGACCGCAGAGATCATTCGTTGGGTCATAGCCGTAGGGTCAAACACTGAGAGGTCAGATCCACATTCACACTAAATTTCACACTGGTTTATGCACCTTGGAACACTGTCCATTGCACAAAGGTTGCGGTAGTACTACGTCTGTGCTTCAAGAGTTTGATCATCGTAAGAGGATAATAGTGCAATGTTCACCTCCCCTGGGTTCCAAGGGGTATCAAGAGTGAGTTCAACAGTACGGCAATTGTCGTACTCCCGGTGTGGGGACTCTGGACTCAAAGAACACAATTGTTCCCGACATCTGGAAAGGAACAAAGAAGTCACCGCCCAGAATGCCGAAACCACGCGCGGTGTCAGTGGGGTCATCCGAGACGGAGAGACCAGAATGTCGGATCTGATTTGGATTTATCAAACTCATAGCCAAGCGTTGTCCATACCAGAGCACTTGGTTGAATCGCAGTATGATGGTCTCGCCAGTGGTCGGGTCAGTGAAAGCCGTCGATGCATTGACGATAGGAATGTTTTGAGGAGTTGATAGTCTGTGGAGTAAGGTGCAACATCGCAGTGTTCTCCGGTGAACTCATCTCGACGCATGTATCAGCATGAGAGTCGAGTTCACATCGAGCGACGGTGCCTTCCCTGGTGGTAGCAGTTTCGATTGCCGAAACGGCTCTTGCGACGGTAGTTCACACAAGAAACGAAACAGGTGTCACCCAAGCCCTTTGAATGGAGCGTGGAAGGAGAGGGCCGGAACACGCATCAAATGTGCTTACAATTCCACTTAACAAGAGCGAGATCAAGCACAAGTCCTTTACGGATCAACAATCATGACGATGCAGGCAACAACAACGACAAAGATCATGAACAACCTCCGCCACAGAAACGACCCAGATTACTAGCAAGAACACTTATACTCTTCTTACATGTTTATCACTAGTCTATTTCTAGGCGAGTGCATTTCATGTTGCTGCTGGCCCTGACGGGCGGGCAAATTGCATTGTGAATTGGAATTGAGATTGCTGAGTGGGGAAACTAGGCATCTTCAATAAGTTGTAGAGCTCAATTGGGATGGAACCTTTTGAGCTGCAGAAATGATTAGACCACTGAAATGACAGCAGTGAAATGGAAGTGACGTTGGTAGCCAAGAAAGATATTGGGACCAGAGATTGTGGGTCAAGACGGCGCTGAATTGCCAAAAGAACATGGGAGAAGCGGCAGACCAACAATGTTGGAGCCGAATGAAGAGTGTATTTCCTCTGGAAATGAAGGAGGGAGAAGAGGCGACATCATATCGCTCTTGAGTGAGAATTTCCGCTGCAATACTCCGTTGAAGACACTGGAAGACCAGTGCTACAGTAGTAACGACCGAAAGAACTTTGGAGAAGCGGCAGACCAACAATGTTGGAGCCGAATGAAGAGTGTATTTCCTCCTCTGGAAATGAAAGAGGAGGGAGAAGAGGCGACATCATATCACTCTTGAGTGAGAATTCTGCAGCAATACGCCGCGGAAGGCACTGGAAGACCAGGGCTACAGTAGTAGCATCCTTACTAGAACAAGCCAAAGGCGTGGAGACAGCCAATGAAGGTACAGTGAACTCCGCAATCCAATGATGAAGAATTAGGAAGACAAATAGCAGATAGGAGTTCCTATCAAAGCGAATATACAAGACGTCGTCATACGAGATGGATGACAAGCAGTGGTGTGGAGTCCTCTCCTTTGGGTAATGAAAATACTGTACTCGTAGCCTGTTTGAAATAGCCTGAGAAGACAGAAGTCGTGTAACCGAACACCAGTGTTCTCGGTGAAGCCATCGACATGAAAGTTGGGACCGATGACGCAATGTTGAATTTTCTGCCAGTCTGTGCATGGAGTGCAACAACGACAGACGAGGAGGTTACTCGACCATTTGGTGGTCAATCGGTGACGAAAGAGCCGTTCATTCGAAAGAGTGTAGGACCGAGGGGGCAAGAGCAAGAGGAGACCGCAAAGGGAACCCCATCCCGTCTTCAGAATGAATGGATCCACCATGGTGGTATACCCAAAAGCACGACAGCAATCTCGCGTAGCGAGTGTAGTGAAATACGGACGGACAGACAGAACGTATCTAGAAACCTCGTGGCTAGAAATCGTGTTTTTTTACTAGCAAGAACAGAGCAACCAACAATGGCATATTGGCCTCCTGACAGTCCTGAAGCGCGTCAGGTCTTCAAGCCAATTACTCTGAGCACTACGAGGTGGAGGATGATGGGAACTGTTGGTAGTGTCGATGATGATGCAACAACTACCGGCGGTACTTCAGTATGCAACAATGAAACTGCAAAGGAAGCAGTACAGCGAAGAATACGATTGTTACAATTGGTGCATACAAGTGAGGATGGATGGAAGAACGTAATCATAGGACGAGACGAGAACAACTACTGCACGAAGCTCGAGATTTTTGCGATACGTCAAAGGTCAGCATTTCTTTGTTGTGCGTATCAGATGGCATTGATGCATATGAATGACAAAACGTGGCATGACTGTTGCAAGATGGCATGCAAGTTACTAATTAACCTTGGATTCAATCAGGCTACCTTCTTCAAGACCGTCGCGAGCTGGAACAAGGTGTTCAGGCGATGCGAGGGGTTTCCGCACCCAAATCCGTACTTCCAATGTGGAAAGCATTCTCTTCCACCCTTGCTTGAAGTCTTTCCCGATGCCAAGGACCAGATAGTTTCCTTTGGCGTCAAGAACCTAGCAACACTAAGTATACAGAGTGTTCACGACTTCATTGTAAGTAAGGTTATTCCAAGGTTAGCATCAACTTGGCAACGTGTAAAAATGGCGAGTGCTAGTAACAGTGACAGTGTCGAACCTACTACTACTGCTGATGTTTCCGATGGTGATACTTTATCAATCAGCAATGCTTTTTTGAATGCTCATAGCCTGGAGTCCATGAGCTTAACCACTGCTTGGCGGTGGATGCATCTTTTATGAATTCAGTACGACACGAGAAAGAAGAGTTTATATGTCGACGGACATGAACGTGAGGATGTTGTTAGTGCTCGTTCTGTATTCTGTAAACGTTATCTTACAGAATTCGAGCACTATTGCAACCGCTGGGTTCAAGTATCAGTTGATGAGGCAAAAACAATCAATGATCTAAACATCAATTTCGGTTATTGGAAAGGCTCGAGTTCCATGTGGACTATTGGAATCGAGTCATCGCTGCCACTGACGCCAACCAACAAATGATCCAAAAAGAAAAGAAACCAACAACAAGCATACGTGTTTCCTCGCAGACGCGCCCTCTGATGATCATCGGTCAAGTTGAGAGCGTCTTCGCTCAGTACTTGCTTGGGTCAGATGTGGGTTGGACCAAAGGGCCAACGCCCATTGCTTCCAAAGCCAGAAGGAGATGGCTACATGCTGTCAGCCTTCGTATCAAGAGAGTTTGGCTTTGGGAAAGAACAAATGACGGACGCTGAGTTAGCGATGGTGAATGATGCCCGACGCGGAACACATAAGACTTACATTGACACTCAAGCTGCCAACGAGAGTCTGAAGTCCATCGAGAAACCGCTGTTGACTGAATCTCCATTTGTTAAGTATCTTGATATTGGTGCAAACAACAAAGGCTATTGGAATAGCTTTCACATGAGCTTGCAGTTTGAAGATGGGGTTGACTGCTTGCAGGTTCTCTATCCTGAGTATGACTTCGTATTCTTATTTGATCACAGTCAGGGGCATGCATAAAAGAGAAATGGAGCCCTGAGCGGCTATATGCACATGTCGCAAATGTTCGGTGGGGCACAACAAATCATGAGAGACACAGTAATCATACAAGCAGACGGTTATCTTGGCACACACTCACCAAAATTGAACGTTGGAGACACTCAATCACTTGTATGCAACCCGATGATATTGGTCCATGGTATATTTCACATGAACAAAGAGAGGCACAACGTTACAATCAACCCACAGGGCAGAGCAGGCGTGTTGAGCGGTCTAAGAAGCTTCTGATTAAAGCTCTGTTGGAAGCTGGACGAGTTGAGCTACCAGAACAAAGGAGTTACACCAGAAAAGAACTTTAAACGTTTGCAAAGAGGCACGATGTTGACATTTTTGACGACAACCAGCAAATTATTGGCAGTTGGATGGGGCAACCGAAAGGTCTTCTTCAGGTACTTTGGGAAAGAGGGCTTCTTAATGAGACAATGTTAGACAAGTATACACTGGATGGTCGCAAGGATCCGATAACAGGCAAAATTGACTTACGCTATTCACTTCGACATCTCTACTTGCTGAGTGCAAGGACTTTAAAGAAGAAGAAAACTGCACTTCAGTATCTGGGGACTCAACTGGGAGTGACAGTTCAACTTACGCCAAAATTTCATGCAGAGCTTGCCGGTGAAGGCGTGGAGTACTGTTGGGCACAAGCAAAATCCTTTTATCGCCGAGTTCCAGTTTTGCGAAAGCGTGGCCGAGAGAACTTCAAGCAACTTGTCAGGGAATGCACGTGTCCTGTGAATGTGATAACGAAAGAACAAGTTGAGAGATTTGCTGTGAGGGCGCGGGCGTACATCTGCACTTACCATTATCTTGATACCCAACAGTGTCAACGACGTGAGTCTGACACTCTTGAGAACGATACGATAAACGATTCTTGTCCGAGGCAAGAACTCCTCTCCTTCAGCAATATTGAATGGCTTCGAAAGCACTCAAAGGCACAGGTGTGCCCTTGATTTTGATAGTGGTTTTTGTCAATTCAAGGAAGAAGAAGGCAAACGATGATGAAACGTAACAATGAGTTGTTTTATGGCGATTGTGGAGAAGCCGAACTTTCCAAA